>JAFLJL010014404.1:506413-513913 GCA_018398815.1 Conus ventricosus | reverse complement strand
TCTTCCTTTGTGGGAGGGGGCGGAGGGGGGGGGGGGGGGAGGGGGGATTGGCTTTCCACCTGAGACAAGAGTTTTAAAGGGTCTACTTACAGAAAACTTAAAGTTACACTATACCTGTCATTCCCCCTTTACGTTCTCCCTCCTCTCTCTCCTCTCTCTCTCTCTCTCTCTCTCGGGGGGCGCATGCGCGGATGTCACAGAGAAAGGGCCTACATTCTGAGCTCCGCAGATTAATTGGAATTACGGTTGCCCATTCAACTGTTAAAGTTTAACATTCTGCGCACACGTGGATGACAATACCAGTCAAGCCATGCCAGTAGCTACCACTCACCTTTAGAGCGGTATGTGGAGTTTTGCCGCTGTGTTTGTGCTTCATGTACCTGAGAGCAAAACGGAAGAAGGCCATGTTTTTGCTGACCTTGAGAGTTCAACACAGGTCAACCGGTGTCGCCGTGGGAGTGTTGCTGACACTTCTGTTCTGGGGGGACCTTTTACACCGGTGTGGTGACGTTGAAAAGAACCCCGGACCACTTCAAGGCAAGGAAACCCGACAGTCACGACTGACCTCTGCTGGGAAGATGAACAGCAAGGACAACGTGGATTCCCCTGGACGCCAATCTACAGACGGAAAAGCTGACCACACTGTCAATGAGGTGATGGACACTTTGTTAAAAATGAACCATGACTTAAATACAAAGTTCGACGTAATGCAGAGTGACATCAGGGAATTGAAAGACGAATTTAGAAGTCTGAAATACAAAATGGCGACACTCGAGGAGGAGGTTTTGACGTTAAGCCAAGCAAAGAAAGCCCTGCAAAGTGAAAATGAAGTGTTAAAAACTAGATGTGAAAATCTTGAGCGCAGAACTGATGAACTTGAAGACAGATCGAAACGGAACAACCTCATATTCCATGGAATACCTCGCAAAGACAATGAAACGTGGAAGGATTGTGAAGACAGTGTCAGGGAACTGATTGTGGACCAACTGGAACTGACAGGAGAGTGTCAATTCGACCGCGATGCACCGTGTATCCTCCAAGAAGGACTCTCCGATTGTGGCTAGGTGTACATTTTTCAAAGACAAAGAAGACATTCTGAGAGCTAAAGGTAAGCTGAAAGGCACATCTGTTTTCGTTGGAGAGGACTTCAGTAGAAGAGTCAGAGACATTAGGAAAAAACTTGGTCCTTATTTAAAAGAGGCAAGAGAGGCTGGGAAAAGAGCCAGTATGGTCTTTGATCACCTTATTTCGACGGAACCAAATTTTACCTCAGTGCTAATGGAAATCTTGTTGAGACGAAATAGGGATTAGGCCGGCCGAATGTGTTCAAAAGAAATTTAGCCTCTAGTGATTATGATTTCAACTTTGCAGAATTCACACAGGGGATCACTGAACAAGTTACACCGGTCGAGTTTGTGTCAAAAACAGATCGTGCAAAACATGTGCTTTCCGTCGTTGGCGAACCTGCTAGCGTGTCGCAGAAATCCGTGGGGTTTGAAGAAAATGGTCACATTCATTAGGGGGCCGTATTGAAAGTGTTTTTGAAAAAAATGTTAACAATAAAAAGAATGCCCAAAGAATACACATGTAAATATGAACAAGAATATTCATTTTTTGCATTGGAACATATCTGGTATTTTGTCCAAATTGAATGACAATTCTTTCACTTCCTATCTTTCATCTTTTGACTTTATTTGTTTAGTAGAGAACATTTGTTGATAGCTTTGATCCACTAGCTTTTCCGAATTACACAGCATATTGTAAACCAGCAGTTAAGCTGTCCAAGCAGGGAAGACGTTCTGGGGGGGTTCTTTGTCTCATTAAAAACGAAATTGTTAATTATGTAACGGAAAAAACAGTTGAACGCGGGAATTTCCTTTGTTTTTCTATAAATAAATCATTGTTTGGTACTGATAAAGATATTCTTTTTATTTGTTGTTATATCCCGCCAGAGCATTCTCCATATTATAACACTAGTAGTATAGAACAGCGATGTGGAATTACTTGAAGATATTCTTACTGATACCGTACTAAGTGATGATATGTATATTTTGGTGTGTGGGGACTTAAACAGTAGAATAGGAGATACATTTCCAAGGAATATTGGTGGTTTTGGCAACACTGCTGTAGATGATGAAATCAACGAAGGAATGATTCGAAATTCGCAAGATAAAGTAATAAATTCATATGGAAGGAAGCTCTTAAACCTTTGTAATTCATTAGGAATATGTAGCTGAATGGTGTTTGTGATGGAGACAAAGATGGTCATTTTACTTACATTTCTGATACTGGCAGTAGTGTGAATGATTATTTTTTGGCATGTGATGACTTTTTCTCTGTTTGCATTCATGTTGTGAAATTCATGTGGTGGAAAGGATAGAATCTGATCACCTCCCTGTAGAATTATGTATTAAAACACAGAATAAGAATAGATCTGCATTGTTAAACTGTAGATCAAAGGAAACATGCTTCATTGAGAGGTATAGATGGAAAGTTGACTGTGCTGAACAATTAATGGAAGCCATGAGTCATCAGGATTTTCAAGACACCTTAAGTTGTGCAGCTCAAATGATTGATGCAGACATAGATGGAGCTCTGGAATTATTTAATGACTGTATTTTGCAACACGCTGGTTGTATGAAAGAAAAGATTTATTTCGATGAGAGATCAGACAAGAAGAGAAATAAATGGTTTGATGAAGAATGTAAAATTGGAAGAAAAAACGTGAGAATGTTACTTTCGAAGGTTTGTAGAACGTTAAAAGATAATGACAGGACCGAGTATTGTAAAGCTCGAAGAGAATACAAAAATCTCTTGGAAAGAAAAGAAAAGGAATATAGAAATTTGCAACTTAATGATCTGGTGTCTTCTGTAGGTAATCAGTACAAGTTTTGGGAAGCAGTGCACAAAATTGTTCCCAAACGACGTGGTACATATAATAACATTAGTACCGAAGACTGGTTTTTGCATTTTAAAAATATTCTTGACAAGCAGGTTGATAATACAAACTTAGAAGAGGAGTATGACTATTCAGTTGAAGACAATGAAGAGAGATGGTTTAATCAGCCAATTATGAAAGAAGAGGTTATTCGTGCATTGGGGAAATTAAAGAATTCAAAATCAGCGGGTCCAGATGGTATAATAGGTGAATTTTTAAAGTTTTCCAATGATCATGTTGTTATGTTTTGGTTAAGTTATTTAATGCTCTGTTTGATAAAGGTGTATATCCTGAACAATGGACAGAATCCATAATTTGTACATTACATAAAAAGGGAGATGTAGATGACCCGAATAATTACAGGGGCATATCACTGAGCAATGTGAGCAGTAAACTTTACAGTTCAATAATTAATGTAAGACTGCAAAAATGGATTGAAGAAAATAATACTACTGGTGAGTATCAGGCTGGATTTAAAACAGAATTATTCAACAATAGATCATATTTTCACACTTATGGCGTCCGTTCAAAGCAGTTAGTGAACAATAGAAAGTTGTATGTTGCTTTCATAGATTTTGAAAAAGCTTTCGATTCCATATCAAGAAAACTTTTGTGGCCAATACTGTTTAAAAAATGGAATAAGGGGGAAAATGTATGCCTGTATAAGAAGTATGTATGATAATGTTAAAGCAAGAATAAGAAATAAGGCAGATCTGACAGATTTTATTACTTGTTCAAGAGGGTAAAACAAGGTGATGTGTGCAGTCCAGTTTTGTTTTCTTTGTTTATTAACGAACTTGCTTTAGAAATAATTGAAAATGGAAGGCATGGAATGACATTTTCGCCTGATTTCTCTGAGTTGTTTATTTTATTATTTGCAGATGATATTATTTTGATGTCAGAAAACATGGTTGGACTACAAACTCAGTTGAATAGTTTGTATACAGCATCCAGTTATCTGGAATTGACGGTGAATATGAATAAAAGTAATATTATAGTGTTCAGGAAAGGTGGTTACTTAGCTTCAAGGGAAAAATGGATATATGGTACAACAGAATTGAAAGTTGTAAACAGTTATACGTATCTAGGTGTGTGCTTTTCAACCAAACTTAGTTTCTATACAGCATGTGATGAATTGGTAAGTAAAGCTAAACGAGCATTAATAACAATTCAGAGAACATTGTATAAACTTGAGAATAATTCACCTGAACTGTTTTTTAAGCTATTCGATGCCCAAGTTCAGCCTATTGTACAGTATGGCGCTGAAATATGGGCTTTGGATAAGGCGGCTTTAGAAATAGAAAAGGTGCACACATATGGTCTTAAAAAGTTCTTAGGTGTAGATATAAGAACACCGAACGATTTCTTGTATGGCGATCTAGGTAGATATCCTATATATTTAAACTCTTATGTACGTTGTATTAAATTCTGGTTAAAGCTGACCCGTATGGGGGAACATAGATTACACATAAGCATATAGAATGTTACGTTGTCTTGACGAAAAGGGGAAGTATACGTGGGTTACACATGTTCGTACAGCTTTAGACAAATATGGATTTCCTATGTTTGGGATAATCAGGGTGTAGAGTCAGTTTCAAATGTTCATTAAAGAATTTAGACAGAGAATAATTGATTGCAGGTGGCAGGAATGGGACAATCATACGCAAACAAGTGAGAGATACAGTTTTTACAGAGCGTTTAAAAGTAGTTTATCTAAGGGAGCCCTATGTGTCTATGAATATAAACAAATTTGTAAAGAATGCCCTAAGTAAATTTTAGATTTGGAGTTTCACCTATATTGACACATTCTTTAAGGTATACAAGACCAACTGAGTCACAGATGTTATGTCCAATATGTTCATCTGCTGAGGAAGATGAGACCCATTTTGTCTTTATGTGTCCAGCTTATAGTGATTTAAGAAAAGATTCATTCCCAAAAATACTACATTAATCCATGTATGTTCAGGTTATGTCTTTTACTTTCATCGTCTAACATTGTAACGATGCGAAACTTGTCATTGTACTTATATAAAGCCTTTGCTAGACGTGCTGTAATCATTAGCTAGATGCCACTATTTTGCATTGTACTGGTAGACATGTATTTACACTGTGTGAGCCACTATTTTGCATTGCACTGGTAGACAAGTATTTACACTGTGTGAGCCACTATTTTGCATTGTACTGGTAGACATGTTTTTACACTGTGTGAGCCACTATTTTGCATTGTACTGGTAGACATGTATTTACACTGTGTGAGCCACTATTTTGCATTGTACTGGTTGACATGTATTTACACTGTGGGCCACTATTTTGCATTGTACTGGTAGACATGTATTTACACTGTGTGAGCCACTTATTTTGCATTGCACTGGTAGACATGTAATTTACACTGTGTGAGCCACTTTTTGCATTGTACTGGTAGACATGTATTTACACTGTGTGAGCCACTATTTTGCATTGTACTGGTAGACATGTATTTACACTGTGTGAGCCACTATTTTCCATTGTACCGGTAGACATGTATTTACACTGTGTGAGCCACTATTTTGCATTGTACTGGTAGACATGTATTTACACTGTGTGAGCCACTATTTTGCATTGTACTGGTAGACATGTATTTACACTGTGTGAGCCACTATTTTGCATTGTACTGGTAGACATGTATTTACACTGTGGAGCCACTATTTTGCATTGCACTGGTAGACATGTATTTACACTGTGTGAGCCACTATTTTGCATTGTACTGGTAGACATGTATTTACACTGTGTGAGCCACTATTTTGCATTGCACTGGTAGACATGTATTTACACTGTGTGAGCCACTATTTTGCATTGTACTGGTAGACATGTATTACACTGTGTGAGCCACTATTTTGCATTGTACTGGTTGACATGTATTTAGACTGTGGGCCACTATTTTGCATTGTACTGGTAGACATGTATTTACACTGTGTGAGCCACTATTTTGCATTGCACTGGTAGACATGTATTTACACTGTGTGAGCCACTATTTTGCATTGTACTGGTAGACATGTATTTACACTGTGTGAGCCACTATTTTGCATTGTACTGGTAGACATGTATTTACACTGTGTGAGCCACTATTTTGCATTGCACTGGTCGACATGTATTTACACTGTGTGAGCCACTATTTTGCATTGTACTGGTAGACATGTATTTACACTGTGTGAGCCACTATTTTGCATTGTACCGGTAGACATGTATTTACACTGTGTGAGCCACTATTTTGCATTGTACTGGTAGACATGTATTTACACTGTGTGAGCCCTATTTTGCATTGTACTGGTAGACATGTATTTACACTGTGTGAGCCACTATTTTGCATTGTACTGGTAGACATGTATTACACTGTGTGAGCCACTATTTTGCATTGCACTGGTAAACATGTATTTACACTGTGTGAGCCACTATTTTGCATTGTACTGGTAGACATGTATTTACACTGTGTGAGCCACTATTTTGCATTGCACTGGTAGACATGTATTTACACTGTGTGAGGCCACTATTTTGCATTGTACTGGTAGACATGTATTTACACTGTGTGAGCCACTATTTTGCATTGTACTGGTAGACATGTATTTACACTGTGTGAGCCACTATTTTGCATTGTACTGGTAGACATGTATTTACACTGTGTGAGCCACTATTTTGCATTCCACTGGTAGACATGTATTTACACTGTGTGATTATCGTTTGTAACTGTATTTTGATTGAGGCCCCATCAGAATGGGCCAATGGCCTTCTGATTAAAGAATCATTCATTCATTCTCTCTCTCTCTCTCTCTCTCTCTCTCTCTCTCTCTCATCTCTCTCTCCTCTGTCTGTCTTCTCCACACACACACACACACACACACACACACACACCACACACACACACACACACACACACACAAGCGCATGAGCACAAAAACGCACGATCATTCTAAGATAAGGAAAGACAAATAGTAAGGGAGGTAATCAGTAAAGCGGCAAATAGTAAACCAGTGTGGTCAGGCGTGCAGGGGGGAGGGGGAGGATCATAAAAGTGCCACCTGCTGTTATCACTGACCCACAGACCCTGTCCACAGAGTCCTCGCACCGTTTACACTTTTCTTTTCCTCCCAGGGATAGATTTCCACACGGACTAAACATGTTGTAACAGAATTCACCCCTAACGAAATTCATCGCAGGAAGTTTTGAGATTTTATAGAATACTTTATCAATCCTAAAACAGAAATTCACTTACACCTGACATGAAAATCACAAAAGTAAACAGTTATAGATATTCACAGTCATCTTTAAAGATACAAATACAGGCCATGAATAAGCATACAAATGCCAAGAGACACAATTTGTGGTATGATCATACCAGAATATTATTGGAAAAGATGACAACTTTTCATCAAGTGACTTGCTAAGACTGATGTGCCTGTTTACGAATTCACACCAACTCTCTCTCTCTCTCTCTCTCTCTCTCTCCTCTCTCTCTCTCTCTCTCTCTCTCTCTCTCGTCTCTCTCTCTCTCTCTCTACATGATTATTTTCCTTTTAAAAAAATTGTTT
>JAFLJL010014404.1:472474-505413 GCA_018398815.1 Conus ventricosus | reverse complement strand
AAATCTGTTCTCTGAATGGCAGCTCAAGTACTGTTTTCTTTTCTGGTGTAACCCCCACCACCCGAAAAGTCAGTGCATGTGAGTTATCCAGAGTTCACCTGAACAAGACGAACAATGTTCTCACTCAATAATTCAACTAAAAAAGGATTTTGAAATTTTACTATATTTTATTTCCTTTTATTACTTCTTTCTTTTTAGCACAAGTAAACACGTCAATTACTAGTACACAATTTTTCAATTGCAAACTGCTGGCTACACTTAAAAAGAAAATGCAGTTTGGATCATGAACAACGTGAAAGGGCTATAATGAATTAATAAAAAATGATTCATTAACAATCTTAATAATTTCGATCTACAATTTTGACTTTCTACCCAAAACAACCAAATAGACTAGCTTAACTTACCAAAATCAACTACGATGTTGGGAAGGTTACACTGGTCACACACACACGCACACACACACACCACACACACACACACACACACACACACACACACACACACACACACACACACACTGCTTGCTCTCTTTCCTCCATTAGCCCGCCCTGTAGCCCCCTCCCCCCTCCACCATCACCATCACCACCACTACCACCACTTGCAGCCACCCACCTCCACCCACACCATTACCATCACCACCACGACCACCACTTGCCGCCGCCCCCCACCCCCACCATTAGCATCACTACCACTACCACCACCTACAGCCTTTCCACCCCCCCCCCACCCCCACCATTACTATCACCACCACTACCACCACCCAACCCCCTCCACCCGTCTGTCCACCTCCCTCTTCTCTCTCTCCTCCAGCCTTTGTGGCATTGGCGCACATCTCCAGCAACTGTAGTCAGTAGTGTCAACTGGACGTGTGAAGTGTTGCATTGTCTCACCGGCTGTGATGACCACACCTGGCGGCACAGGTGTTGGGGAGAGAACTAATAAATATTCATTCTAACTCACTTGCTCCTCAACCAAGTTTTCGGGCGAAAGTGGCCTAAAAGCGGCATTCTGGCTCACTTGCTCCTCAACCAAGTTTTCGGGCGAAAGTGGCCTAAAAGCGGCATTTTATAGTTCTCTGACAAGTAAGACTTCAATAAACAAAAAATAACGACCCTACAAACAAACATACTGTGTAGGATTATCCGTTTTCAATACTAATTTATTAAACTTCTCAGATTTTAGTTTTTGCTTAATCCTATGTTTTTCCTGATCATTTTTCAATAACATCATTTTCACGCAAAACATTCATCAAATGCATCTCTGTCTTTCATGTGAAATAAAACTACAGTCTTTAACTGTTCTCTAAAGTCTTTTAAAACTGAGTTATATTTTTGGCATAAAATCCACACACTTATCCCAGCATGTCTTCCACTGAAAGCTAGTTTCGACAAAGTGTTTTTCTCTTTTTAAACTATGTCTCTTTCTGCTGAACAGTCATCTATAATAAATAGTGTCTGCGTTCCTTCAAACAATATAAAAAAGCGTTCTAGACACTCACTCAGTTTATTGCTAGGATTAACTAAAAATATGTTATCATCAGTCCATATAAACCTTTATCATGATATGCTTTGTTCCATTTAAGTGTTGGGCAGAAAATCACAATATGATCAAAATTATAACGATAAACTGTTTGCAATAGGTCGAGGATAAATATTGTTTTTTCCACAACCAGTTTGTCCACAAATTAATGAACAATGAGGGGTTTTTGTCATAAAGTTTAACTGCTCCATAGTTTTATAACAGAACTTAATCTAATCCAGTTATTGTTTTTTATCATTGTGACATTCTTGCACTGAATAAGACGTAACAACTCATGGTATGAAGTTCAGCCATTTAATGTAGTTCTTGCAGTACTCTCTTCCAAAGAGTATCAAGGGGAACAACCCTACACCCTCCGCTTTAAGTTTTTATGTAAAATAATTAAACAGCAAAAATACTGTCAGGAACTGGAGTAAGTAAATAAAAGAAATCAACGATCACTCTCACTCAAAGTGAGGCAGTTAACACTAAACACTATCGTAAAAAAAATTCTGTCCTAAGCAGAAGTTTGACCACTGTCACTTCAAAAGAAACTGTCTTGGGTTTGTTTGTTTTTTTTGTAGTTCAACTTCAAATGAAACATTAATTAAACACAACACTGTTATTAAATGGAAAACGATTTGACAACGGTCAAATTTGAACTAAAACAGAAAAAAAAAATTCAGTTAAGTAGTTCGATCACAGATCCAATCGATCTGGAGCCTTGCAGATCTTCTGGGCCGATCAGCCAAGGCAGGAGTAGACCCCTGGAAATCCGAAGCAGTCCTGGAGGATAGGTTCCGGTTTGGAGACGCCGTGGCACAGTGTGGTGACCCCATGCCGGCATGCAGAGGTCTGGGGCAAACAGGCGTGGCTGGACAGGACCCAGGAGCAGTCACAGGGGGAACTGGTTCCATGGAAGCGGACCAGGAAATAGGTCCACAAGCGTAGGGGCAATGGAGGTTGTGGGCTCCTCACTGGAAACAGTAGGATCCGCAACCATGGGAAGAGATAGGCTCGTAGGTTCTTCGTCATCAGTCCAACATTTGCGGATGTGATCAATGTGGCGCCTGATCACACGACCATCTCCTATCTCAACCTTGAAAGACAGAGGGCCGGTGACTTCAAGAACAGTTCCAAACAGCCAAGTCTTGCCAGGCCCAAAATTACGAACATACACTTTGTCACCGACTGTATATTCTCTGTCTTTTGCACCGCAATCATGATGCATCTTCTGCTTGGACTGGATGTCTTCGACCTTGCGAGACAGTGTTGGCTGTGTCAGATCAAGACGAGTCTTTAGTCTCCTTTTCACGAGAAGTTCTGCAGGCGGCACACCAGTAGTAGAATGTGGTGTGATGTGCTGCTGAAGAAGGAAGGTGGCCAACTTGTGTTGCACAGTGAGTTTGGGCGACATCTTCTTCATGGATTCTTTGAATGTCTGAACCGCTCTTTCTGCAAGGCCATTGGAAGCTGGATGGTATGGTGAGACAAGAACATGGCGAACGCCCAGAAACTGAGTGAAGGTTTTGAACTCTGCGCTGGTGAACGTAGGACCATTGTCAGAAACAATGGAATCTGGCAATCCGTGTGTAGCAAATAGTTCTCTCAAACAGCAAACTGTCTTTTCTGCCGTAATCTTAGTCATTAGCTTAATTTCCATCCATTTCGAATGAGAATCCACCAGTACCAGAAACATATGTCCCATGAAAGGTCCGGCAAAGTCTACATGCAGTCTGGACCACGGTTTTTCAGGCGACTCCCAAGGATGAAGTGGCGCTTTTTGAGGCATGTGGCGAACTTGTTGGCATGCTTCACACTCTCTGACAGTAGCTTCTATGTCCCCATCAAGTCCTGGCCACCAAACATAAGAGCGGGCAAGGCTCTTCATCTTGCAGACACCTGGATGACAAGAATGAAGCTCTTCCAGCATGGCTTTCCTACAAGCCGGAGGTACGACAACTCTGTTCCGTAAGAGTAAACAACCACTCTGAACACACAGTTCTGTTTCACGAGTCTTGTACAATTTCAGTTGTGATTGCCACTTTCCGGGAAATTCTGAGGGCCATCCTGCCAAAGTGTATTTCTTGACATTGGACAATACAGGGTCACGATCAGTCTCTGCCTGAATGTCCGCTGAAGTAACTGGTGTCGTGGAAAGATGGTCCATCAGGAAGATGAATTCTTCTGGAGTCTCGGGCTCAGCACTGGTGGTTGGCATGGGCAGCCTGCTTAGAGCGTCAGCATGTGTCATTGTGGCTCCTGACTTGTAGTGGATAGTGTATGTGTACGGTAACAACAACATTGCCCATCTTTGAATCCTGGTAGAAACCTCTGTTGGAATGGGTTTTTGTTCACCAAACAATGTCATCAAGGGCTTGTGATCAGTGTACAAGTAAAAATGGCGGCCAAAAAGATAGTCACGAAATTTTTTCACTCCGAAGGTGATTGCAAGAGCTTCCTTTCAATGTTGGAGTAATTTCGTTCCGCTTTGTTCAGTGACCTTGAGGCATAGGCAATGGGGCGCTCTGAGCCATCAGCACACTTGTGGGCAAGGACTGCTCCTAAGCCCACCGCAGAAGCGTCGCAAGACAAAGTCACATCCAGGTTTGGATTGAAATGTACTAGGAGATTGGCTGACATAAGCATGTCCTTCACTTTCTTGAAAGCTTGATCCTGCTGTTCTCCCCATCTGAAAACAACACCTTTGCAAAGGAGTCTGTTAAGTGGAGAAAGTACAGTTGACAGCTGAGGCAAGAATTTCCCATAGAAATTAATCAGGCCCAAGAACGACTTTAGCTCAGTTGCGTTTTGGGGTGTCGGGGCATCCTGGACAGCCTTCACTTTTTCCGGTGTTGGCTGGACTCCTTCTGCGTTGACTCGGTGACCTAAGTATGTAACCTCAGGTAGCATGAACTGGCATTTCTCTTTCTTCAATCGAAAACCTTCTGCTTCAAGTCTGCGAAATACTTCCCGGAGGTGAAGTATGTGGTCTTCATCTGTGCTGCCAGTGACCCAAAATATCATCCTGAAACACCGCAACTTGCGGAATGTCCTGTAGCAAGCAGTCCATTGTTCGCTGGAAAATGGCTGGTGCAGCTGAGACTCCAAAGGGCAATCGATTGAATCTAAACAGGCCCTTCTGTGTGTTGATGGTAGTCAGGTCCTTGGATTCTTCAGCAAGGGGTAGCTGCTGGTATGCATGCTTCAAATCAAGTTTGGTAAAAGATTGTCCTCCAGCAACTTTATTGAACAGATCTTCAACTCGAGGCAATGGGTACACATTGCTTTCGCTACTGTGTTTACCGTCACTTTGTAGTCACCACACAAGCGTACAGTTCCATCTGGCTTTAGAACTGGCATGACCGGCGCTGCCCAAGCTGAGTGCTTAACTGGTTCAATGATTCCTTCATCTTCCAGTCTCTGGATTTCAGCTTCAACTTTGTCCCTTAGTGCGTATGGTACAGTTCTAGCTTTGTAGAACTTGGGTTTGCAGCCATCTTCAACGCAAAGTGTAACTGGACATGACTTTACATGTCCAAGTTCATCTTTGAAGAGATTAGGAAACTGGTCACATTCTGCTGAGGCTGAGGGTGGTTTCATTGTTATTTGATTTACCAGAATGTCTGTTTCCATGTCCAAACCTTGAATCCAGTTCCTACCCAGTAGACTGGGTCCACTTCCACTGACCACAATGAGAGGTAACATGGCAGACTTGTCTTGATGGCAGACTTGGACTACAGCTTTTCCTCGCACTGGGATTGACTGGCCGGTGTATGTTTTTAACTTTGTTTCACAGTTGGTCAATGAAATGCTCTTGTCCAACGTGTCATCAAACACTCTAGCATTGATCAGAGTGACAGAAGCTCCGGTATCAACTTCAAAGAGCATCGGTTTGCCTTCAACCTGAAGTGTGACAGTATATGGTTTGTTATCTCTCTTTTCAATGTGCATCACCATTTCTATGTCCTCATGGTATTTAGAGACAAACTTCTGTGAAGAGGAAGAAGTTCCAGTTTTGTTCTTTGAACGACAGACAGCTGCCAAATGTCCAATTTTCTTGCAATGATTACAGGTGTAGTTCCTGAAAGGGCAACTGGCAGCAGAATGCATTTTACCACATCGGTAACATTTGTTGCTCTGGTTTTGTACATTGCCAGTTTTGTCAGGGGCTTTTGAAACTGGGGCCCTTCTCTGGATCATGTGCACATCAGGTGTAGATGGTGGCTCATCGGAGAACTTTGGATGAAGAGCTGCAGAGTGACATGTAGCTGTTTCCATGGCATGGGCAATTTCCACGGCCTTCGCAAAGGTCAGATTTTTCTCTGACAGCAGCTTCTTCTGAGTTGTGGCATCAGAAAGGCCACACACAAATCTATCCCTAAGGGCCTCCTGCAAAAACTGTCCAAATTCACATGTGGATGCTAAACGTCTAAGTTCCGCTGCAAAGTCATTCACAGTTTCCAAGTCATTCTGTTTTCTGTTGTGAAATTTGAACCTTTCGCCTATGACCAGTGGCTTGGGTGATACATGTGCCTTAAGAATGTCAACAAGCTGAACAAATGTTTTGGTGGCTGGTGTGTCAGGTGAGCACAGCGAACGAAGCAGTGAATAGTATTTTGCCCCAATAACTGACAGGAAAACACTTTTCTTCTTACCATCAGCTATATCATTCGCTTCAAAGTACATGGTAAGACGTTCAACGTAACAGTCAAAATTTTCCACTGCTGGATTGAATTCATCAAATTTAAGTGTGGTAGCCATTCTGAACGAAGAAACTTTCTTTAAGTCTTTTACCAAACTAGAATTTGATCGGCACACCGTTATAACACCCTGACACACTGTTGACTGAACCTACAGTAAACCGGCTGGCTTCGTTACTGCTTGTATCACTAACGGTAACATGGACAGCAACAATCAATTTCTCCAAGAACGGTCTATCTTGTGAGAACTAATATTACTGTACTGTGTTCATAAGAAAGGGTTTATCAACTTCCCTGCACGAGTCTTTTGAGTCCTCGTCGCCAATGTGACATTCTTGCACTGAATAAGACGTACAATCATGGTATGAAGTTCAGCCATTTAATGTAGTTCTTGCAGTACTCTCTTCCAAAGAGTATCAAGGGGAACAACCCTACAATCATGCTCTCTGTTAAAACTTGTTCAGTATAATAAAATCCTATAAGATCTAAATGTGTAAGATTAATCCAATTCAGTTCTGTAAGATTGTTTTTATTTAGACTAATATTGATTTTGTTGCTTGTTGTTATGACCTTAATACCCTCACCATTGTGAAGAACGACGACAGTAACTTTAAGACTGTCAACGTCTAAGTTTTGCCAGCTAATTAGAATTCCTTTTAGAAGGACGTCACTAACACCCACAACCCCATCCCTCTTCACATCTTTTAAGACAGAAATTTCAAATATCATTGTGAACGTGTCTCCTAATTTCATTTGCGGAATGAACTGTAATTTTGTAGAAGCATCTTTTAAAACTGATTCTCTTCTGTGGAGGATGTACTGTTTATTCCCATACGGCTTTATTTCAATCTCTTTTCGACTATTGTCCTCAGGCATAAGATTATATGCAAAGGGCCTGAGTTGAATGCTTTTCTGAATTTTTTTTGATGGTTAAAAAATGTAAATGGGCTTATGAATTCAAATTTTATGTCCCATTCTAAATATGGTTCTAAATGCCATTTGCTGTCAGGTTTTCGAACTATTTTATATTCATACTGGCCAACATTATTTGCTTCTAGATTGCGCAGTTGCTCTAGTTTAGGAAACTTTTTGTTGTCGCCAACCTCTTTGCGTTTATAATCACCATCTTTAGTGTACTCAAACCCATACAAAGTGCCTATCTCACCGTTCTGTTCAAAGTCCGCAACGTCTGCAAGGTCTTTTAATTCTAAAGTTATACACCTTACAGGCGCTAATGTAACTCCGGATCTTCTGGGGCCCCCGCGACATTTTTTTTTTAGTAGCGTATTTTTTTATTTCTAAAACAATGTTTTAGGTTATCACATTTCACGAGTTTCCTGTTTTGTCTGCAATTTTTAAATTAAATTATCCGACCCTCCCACAAACTAAATCTTTTAAACTGTAAATTAGGGAATTGTATAATTTCATAATCGCAATATGCAGCTTTCCCTGATGGAAGAGCTCTTAAAACAGTTGAGGGCCTTCCATCATGTAAGTTTTCATCAGTGCTTAGCTCGTCCAAATGAACATAGAGTAATGAATGTAATGCAAGATTGAGCGGATTTTCCCCCTCATAAGTAGTTGTGTCTGGCGCAACTCTAAAAACTATGAAAGTCCTGATTGCCAGTTACAAAGCCTAACATTTTAGCTAGCTCTCCATCAAAATAGTAACCTACTTCTTCATCTTCAGGCTTAAAGGTCAACATTGTTTTCAGATTTGCATTGTTAAGTTTGAGAGTGATGTCAAAGTTACTCAATGCTTCTTTTAGTGAGCAAAACCCGTAATAACCATCAGGTATTGTTAACTGGCTAATTAAGTTTCTTCCCTTGCCATATTTTTTAATCTTATTATTCTCCTTGGATTCACTTATATTAAACCATACGACTTTGTAAAAAATTTCATGGAGTGCGACCATTTTGGTTCCGCAATCGTTATCAATAGCATGTTCTAAAGACGAAGGACTGTCTTGAGTTGTTATTGTTACAAACATTTTTTTAACGAAATAAAAATGAGCGCGTTCAAATATAATACTAATGCAAAATATTCTGTTGGGCCGCACTACAATCTTAAAAATATAGCAACTGATACTCTTGACATTGCTGTGACCCAGACTGTCACTTTTCATAAAAAGGTGAGTACTCCATTAAGCAGATATCTTAACCCCCTATTAAAAAAGACTACATCGCAAAAGTGTGGTTCAGTCATCCGATGCAGTTTTATCAGAACCAGTTAAACTTTGCCGTGTTTTGTGCATCAACTGGGTGTGGAGTGTCGTATGCTGATCATTTAAATCATCCTGATCCTTTGGTGAGGTCAGTGTACAGATTTCATTTTTATTACACCTTCAGACGTATTTTGACTGAACTGCGAGCGCCATTACCAAATGACAAACCGTTTAATCCATTCAGCAACCAAATAGACATGAAGGCTTTTGAAAGGATTTGTAACGAATTCAATATTAATGTTAAGACAGACTTTAGACAAAAGTCGGATCTTAATCATGGCTTAGGCACCCCTTATTTGTGGGGCGTGCACAGAAAGTATAACTATGACTGGAATCCTCCTTACACATCTTTCTCTTCAGGCACAGGCGTTCACCTCGGGTCCATAGAGCAAGAGCATAAAACAGCATGGACAACATTTATCTTAGACACATCTGAGGGCCTAACTCAAGCAGGAATAGTACGAATAAACGACTCTATTCGTACTTACGTTTGGTGTTTGCTAGGTTCGCAAGCACAGACAAGGTCGAGCATAACTAATTCTTCTACTGGCTTTGATGCACAAAAACATACTTAGCAAATTTAGAGGACGCCATTAATTCTACAGTTGATTTAGATTCAAGTATAACAAGGTACCAAAATGTTTTACAATACGCAAGATCGAAAGTAGACTTGCTGTTGGCACTGGTTTATACATGCTACCTTCTGACCTTAGACTCCAGGTAGGAACAATAATAAACTACAACAATGAAATCATTGTGGCCGGCAATGAACAGAAGGTTGGGAAAAACGACATAATTCTGGGCCAGTAATAGTACAAACAATAAAAAAACACCCAAGATTAAGTCATCCAATCCCTGAGGTCCAAAGCCCAAAGACTGTTGAAGACGTGGACTTTGTTCGCGATGACCATGAATATGAAAAGACAGCGCTAGTTGTTGGATTAACTGTCCTAGGATTACTTGGTCTTTATCTTACTGAATAGTAATCCAACTATTAAGAGAACTAACGCCCATAAGTGCTCGGCCATAAAGCCAACTACTTTGCTTGCAGTAGACAAAAGCCAGCTAACAATACTCCCTAATATACCAGGTAAAGAGTCTATAGCTTTACCAGCTAATTTTTTAATAAACTCGCAAGATGATCAAGTTGTTTTTTTTACCCATGATTTATCAGGCGATGGCGATGGGGGCACTGAACTTTGCCCTCCGTCACCGCCTGTAATAGCCATCACCAGTGTACTTATTGCAAATCCTAAGGCAGTTATAACGCTTGCTAATGTGACGCCTTGCTCTCTAAACGGCGTTCGTATTCGTTCTGCTAGCGTTGTGTCTTCATATAAAATTTTCCGGATAGTTTCTCTTATTCTATTCACTTGAGTTCGTAATTGGTCTCGGTTAGTAGTCAGCGCTTCTAGTCTTGCTGATCTTCGTTCTTCAAGATTTTTTAGTCTTTGTCTTATTCTTTCTTTAATCTCACGCCCTAAGTTGGCGTCGTCAGCCTCAACGAGTTTTTCTTTTCTCTTTTTATATCCTTATCTAGTACACCTAGTTTTGCTAAATTGTTTTTTAATTCCCCTCGGATGGTTCTTAAAGTACGATCAAGGGCTACTAAATCTCTCTCAGGTAGCCGTGGTTCGTGTATAGTATTTAATGCTGTTTTTCTTCTTCAGTGAGTTCTGCTCCTACTGTATTTGTGGCTGATGCTTCTTGTTAGGTCCCATGGGAATTGAGAACTGTTCTCTTTCGTCCTCCCATCTTCCTTCACCCCTGATCAGCATGCTTTCTCTTTCACATTCTTCCCACATACATGCAACACATGACACAAAAGATGTTATATTGCGCTTAGGTCCACTCCACGAGGAGTGACAATATAATTTGTCAGTTCTGCATATAGAAGCATTATACCCAGTGGGTATCTGGACAGGTACATATAATATTGAACCTGTAAACATCAGATTTCTTTTTATCCAGTAATTTCTTGACTTTAAGTCCCGTTCTTGCAAGTGCTTTTCTCTGGTCCCTTTGTTAAGTTAGGAATTAAACGCATAAATTCAACCTTAGCTTCACTTGGACCATACCTTTTGTTTGTAAGTTAACGGAATTCAAAGATCAAACTCACCCATGGCTTCAAAGGAAATACATTTGTTTGCCAGGTAACTGAATTCAACCTTTACGTCACTACAGATTCAAAAGGGCAATACCCTTTGTTTGCCAGGTAACGCTAATAATCCAGTATTTCTTTTCGCTTTCTGACCAGCGCTTTGCGCCGCTTTCTTTCCAACACTGCTGAAGGGGGTTTAAAAACATTAATTCCCCTGGGATCTGAACCTTGAGTTTGACTGAAGGGGGGAAAGCGCCGCCCGCGCCTTTGACCGAAGGGGTGGGAGGGTGGGAATTTTTTCCGAGAGCAGGGAGTGTGTCTTCACTGATAGCGTGTTACCTCGAAAAGGAAGCACTTTTACGCATGCGCGACCTGCATTAAGGATTTTGTCTTACCGGAACCTACCGGAATGCTTTTACGCATGCCTGGCCTGTTTTGAGAATTTCATCTTACCGGAAATTACTGGAATAATCGCACTCCGCCACAAATACCCTTATGTCCCATAAGAACTTTTGTGGCTGATGCTTCTTGTTAGGTCCCATGGGAATTGAGAACTGTTCTCTTTCGTCCTCCCCATCTTCCTTCACCCCTGATCAGCATGCTTTCTCTTTCACATTCTTCCCACATACATGCAACACATGACACAAAAGATGTTATATTGCGCTTAGGTCCACTCCACGAGGAGTGACAATATAATTTGTCAGTTCTGCATATAGAAGCATTATACCCAGTGGGTATCTGGACAGGTACATATAATATTGAACCTGTAAACATCAGATTTCTTTTTATCCAGTAATTTCTTGACTTTAAGTCCCGTTCTTGCAAGTGCTTTCTCTGGTCCCTTTGTTAAGTTAGGAATTAAACGCATAAATTCAACCTTAGCTTCACTTGGACCATACCTTTTGTTTGTAAGTTAACGGAATTCAAAGATCAAACTCACCCATGGCTTCAAAGGAAATACATTTGTTTGCCAGGTAACTGAATTCAACCTTTACGTCACTACAGATTCAAAAGGGCAATACCCTTTGTTTGCCAGGTAACGGCTAATAATCCAGTATTTCTTTCGCTTTCTGACCAGCGCTTTGCGCCGCTTTCTTTCCAACACTGCTGAAGGGGGTTAAAAACATTAATTTCCCCTGGGATCTGAACCTTGAGTTTGACTGAAGGGGGGAAAGCGCCATGAGAACACTTCTTGCTCATGTCGAGCATGAAGTGTTGACCCCCCCAGTCGTAACCGAACGGTAGTGGACCTAAGCGCATTGACCATCTAAATTAGAATTATGACATCATAACATAAATAATAATGACAATTGCTATAGCACCCCCCTAACCACGTAGGGTGGCGGGTGCTGTACAATTTGTAACCATCCAACAGCTAAAATGGTAAGCAGAAACCACGCACGCATCAAATTGTGCGTGCCCAGGTCATGAACATACGTACACCCACACACACACTTGCCCGCACACCGCATGCTCACGCGTGCACACATATCCACCGCGTGCATACGCACCTGGAACATAATATTGCATGCCAAAACATCCTATATGACCAATGAACAGCTCCTTCGTACGCGAGCAACTTGTACACATACACAATGTCTTCTGGGGGTTGTAGTGAACAGCTCCTTTGTACCCGACTGGTACACATACATAATGTCTTGAGGGGTTGTCCGTCTTTCTTGCTGCTGTTGGTGCGCCCTTGTCCGCCGGCATTGTCTGTTAGCATCCACCCAGGTCCGGGAGCCCCTGGGACCTGTAAAGCATAGAAACCAAAAACGAGGAGGCAGTATCTCCCTCACTGTGGAGTCATACTGACTAAAACATGTTTGGGTAAGCGCAAGACTGTCTAATATTTAGAGTGATGAAGAACGGCTACTGTTCCTAATGTATCTTTTGATGCGTCTGACTTCCATCTCCCTAGTTGCCGTATCTGTGCATCTGACATGCCACGAGCTGCCGCTGCTGTTGCTGCTCCTATCCGAAAGCTATGTGATGTGAATTGTGATGCTGGGTAGCGGCAAAATGCCAGTGTGAGGCGCAGCTGAGTGTTGAATTCTGATCTGGTGACGGGGGCTCCAGGGCCTTGAGGAATAGGGGTCCAGGAGCTCGGCCCCTGTCTGCTAAATAATCTGTCATGGCCTGTATAGGGCACTCCCCCTCCGTCCCCTTCTGTATATCTAGAGAAAAAGTCTGACCTTTGCTGTGTTTGTAATGGTGAAATGTGACTGTCATGTGCGACTGCTGAATTGTGACTTGATGTACCCCAAGGAGGTTGGGGTTTTTGTCCGTAGCCGAGAGGTACCGTTATTTCGCCAATGCGTAGGAAGGCATGAAAGGCTAGTAGGTACATAGCTTTGAATAAAATGCACTCTTTCATGCTGATGCATGTATGACGTAGGGCGGAAACCATGTTCTTCAGCATACCTTTATCAAGTGGTAGCCTTGTGTCGCAGGCTGGTTGCCGCTTGTGGTATGAAGTGAGCATCTTCTGTATGGAAAAGGCTGCTGTTGGGTCTGGTAGGGATCTAATCTTGTGAAAGTAACTAATTGCCGAGATGTGTGCTGACACCGTTGCCGGCTTGAAACTTTTTTGAACCAGGTCTGCAATGAATAATGCAACTGTACCTGCTTCTAAGGGGAGACTAGCAATAACCGGGCTTCTGTGGCGAAATCTATGAACCGGCCCCAGCTACGCCTGTATGCATTCTGGGTTGAAGGTGCGAGGGATGTTTGTAAGAGATCTTGAGCTGTCGCTATGAGTGTGGCAACTCGGGCAGTGGCGCACTGGCGTGGGAAGCTTGTTGGCCGAAGGTTGCCAGCCTTCTGAATTCCTGTACCTGCAACCGGGACAGTGGGAGTCTGCCAATATATTCTTGTTACCGGGTACATGATATGCTTTAAACAGGATATTGAACCGAAGACATGTTAATACTAATCTACGTACTAGCACCATTATCTTCCCGTCCTTTGATGTTTGTTTGTTCACAATCTCTGTTACTGCACTATTGTCTGTGTGAAATTCTACGCAGGAATTGGCCATTGCGTGTGCCCAGGTTTCTAACCGCTACCACTATGGGGGTAAAGTTCTAATAACGCTATCGACTGTGTTGCCCATTGTCCTTCCCATGTACCATAGAACCATTCCTTACCCATAATGGCGCCATAACCTACTGAACCCGCTGCATCTGTGAATAGGCGAAGATGTTGCGAAGATGACCACCTAGTTGGGAGCATGACTGACTTCCCATTGAACTCTTGTAGAAATAGCTCCCAAGTGTGGAGATCGTCTCTTGCAGTTTTTGTAATCCGTAGGTAATGAAACGGTTTGTGTATGCCAATTGTTAGGTTGATCAGCCTCCGTAAGAAAGGTCGGCCCGGAACAATGGCTCCGCACGCAAAGTTGAGAAAACCTATCACTGACTGTAAATATCGCAGCTGTACTTTGTTTTTTGTCAGGCATTCCGCTACTAGTGCCTTCCCTTTGGCGAGCTTATCCGCAGGAAGTCTGATCTCCATCTGTCGCGTGTCGAGCTCGTAACCCAAGAAAGTCAGTACTTGTGTTGGTTGCGTGGTTTTTTCTGGTGCTGTTGGGATTCCCAGATTCGAGCACAGTGCTAGGAACTTCCTAAGACTAGTCTGGCATTTCTGTTGTGTGTCCTCTACTATTAAGAAATCGTCTAATACATGTGCCATGTTTGGTATGTTCAGCTTTGCACTGGCCATCCATTGCAGGGCGTTGCTGAGCGTTTCGAATATACGACAGCTGGATCTACAACCCATGGGGAGGCATTTGTCGTAGTAATATTGCCCTTTCGACAGCTGGATGTACAACCCATGGGGAGGCATTTGTCGTAGTAATATTGCCCTTTCGACAGCTGGATGTACAAGCCATGGGGAGGCCTTTGTCGTAGTAATATTGCCCTTTCCAACACAAACCAAAGAGGGGGCACTGTGATGTACAAGCCATGGGGAGGCCTTTGTCGTAGTATATTGCCCTTTCCAACACAAACCAAAGAGGGGGCACTGTGATGTACAAGCCATGGGGAGGCCTTGTCGTAGTAATATTGCCCTGTCCAACACCAACCAAAGAGGGGGTACTGGATGTACAAGCCATGGGGAGGCCTTGTCGTAGTAATATTGCCCTGTCCAACACAAACCAAAGAGGGGGGTACTGTGATGTACAACCCATGGGGAGGCCTTGTCGTAGTAATATTGCCCTGTCCAACACAAACCAAAGAGGGGGCACTGGATGTACAACCCATGGGGAGGCATTGTCGTAGTACTATTGCCCTTTCCAACACAAACCAAAGAGGGGTACTTGGATGTACAAGCCATGGGGAGGCATTGTCGTAGTAATATTGCCCTGTCCAACACAAACCAAAGAGGGGGCACTGTGATGGGTGTAGTGGAACGATCCTGAAAGCGTCTGCAATATCCGTCGTTGCTAGGTAACCATGTTTTCCTATGCGTGTGATTGCTGCTACGGCCTCGTCTATAGATTGGTACTGAACCATAGCTTCTGTGTCTGGTATTCCGTCATTGATCGATTCCCCTTGGGGGTACGAGAGATGGTGTATAAGACGAAATTTCCCCGTCTCTTTCTTGGGCACCAGACCTATCGGTGAAATGCTAAGGTTTGTAAATGGTTTGTCCTTAAATGGTCCCGCTAAACGTCCTAATCTACATTCTTTGTCTAGTTTACTATCTACTATTTTAGGGTGGTCTTCTGTGGAGGCTAAGTTAGGTGCCTCCTTGTGGGTTTAAAGAGCCCTTGTAACCCACTCGGAAGCCCCATCTGAAACCTTCGCTAAGGAAAACTGCTGACTCCCATGTCATTACCTATCAGGTAACGTGCTAGCACTTCATACTTGACTGGGCTTGGTAGACTCTACTGTCGCCCTCCTCTAAGGGTGGTGGGATTGGGTCTGTTCCCCGCTGTGCTGGGTGTGACCCAGCGGTTATGTTCTGCTCTGGGACGAAAGGGCGCTGCATTGTAGCTATGTGTGAATCTAGTCATCACTCTAAAAGGTTTGTTGACCGGCAGTTGGCAGTCTGTGAAGGGATGGTGCCCCAAACAGTTGTAGCAGTTGTGCTGGAACTTGCACTCTGCTCCAGATGCGCAGTCGCCCGTGGTGTGGTATTTGAAACATACCCCTCTTGGTATGTCTTTTTTGTGACATTGACTGTGGTGCGACTGTCCTGTCCTTCGAGTTTGCCTCCAGGTGTGCTTTGAGGTACAGTTCCAAGTGAGCTGCACCCCATTCTGCGTGACCCGAGGCTATCATCTTGCGGAACTGTTCGTCGTAGAACCTCCAACTTGCCCCTTTGTTGGCAAGGTTCAGGACAGTCTCCAAGTGATGTGCTAAGACTGGCCCTAGGGTTGGTGTTTGTTCTGTGATGATGGCACAGAAACGGTTCCATGCTCTCACCCATTGAATGAGGGGTAGCGGGTGGCCCTTTTTTGTCTGGGGCACCAGCTGGAGTGCTGGGGACTTCCCTCCATTTTCAACCTGGAGCGTGTAACATTCTTCTGTCTGCTCCGTTTTATCGATCATAGCACTAAGCTCTATATATTCCCCAGCCCATATTTTTTCTTTTATTTTTGCTGGTACCTGACTTGTTATCGACTGTGACAGCATATTTGCAGGTTTACCTTGTAGGACGTCGTGGACTGGGCCCACGATGCTGGTCTGCCAGTCCGCAGCAGCCTGCTGAGCTGGTGGTGCCCTGGAGGCCGTTGTGGGTTGTGGTGGTCGCCCGTTGTGCCAAGTCGGCCATTGCCGATGTGCTGGGGGCCACTGCGGGTGTGGCGGTCGCCTGTTGTGCTGGCAGGGAAGGTGGCGTGATGGTAGGCGTGTGGGGGATGCGTTCCAAAGCCTGTTGAATTTTTGTGTCGATTTGGGCGGTGATGTTGCTCATGAATGTGTTGAGCCATGGGGGCGGCATGTCCGGTTGTCATGGGCATGTGCAGTTTCCTCGCTGTTTGGCTGGGTGTGCGTGTCGCTGGGTCTGTCCGCTATGTCCTCACTGGCCTTCCATGTAGGCCTTCGTCGTCTCTGCGGTCTTGTTTTTGGCATCTGTAAAAATACCAATTCTTCCGACACGAAAAGGGGGCTTACTATGTAAGAGACCTGCGATACACAGTCGCAGCTAAACGCATCCTGCGAGTTATATATAAACATGCCCACACACCGCTGACGTAGCCACCTTGAGGCAAAATAGCTGAGAACCTGCAAACCTCTTCGCGGTTAATTGACAGACACTGGTGATTCGGAGGAAAAATAGCCGAGAACCTGCAAAAAACTCTTCACAGATAATTGACAGACACTGGTGATTCGGAGTTCCCAGCTCGTATAGCCATCTTGCTGAGAAACCTGCGCAGCTGATGTGGCTGCATTGTGTAGGGAACATGGGTCACGCTGATGTAGTCGCCTTGCTGAAAAGCATGCAAAGTTATAAATAAAAACATGCCAACACACAGCTGATGTAGCCACCTTGCAGAAAAACTTGTTGAGAACCTGCAAAACATGTTTGCGGTTAATTGACAGTCTCAGGTGATAAAGAGGCCACAGCTAATATAGCCGCATTGCCGAGAAACATGCAAGATCACAGCTGGTGTAGCTGCATTGAGGAGTGATGTAGGTAGAGGACTACGGCATGTGCCCATTGTGCAGCGGGCAATACACAGTACAGGTAGAGGACTACGGTATGTGCCCATTGTGCGGCGGGCAATACACAGTACAGGTAGAGGACTACGTATTTATTACTTTGACTGCTGTTTGATTTAAATCTTCAAGTTCCATGGTTTGCATTTGGTTATCTGTCGGGAGTTCTTGTAGTGTGTTTTGAAGTTTAGCAACTGCCTCCCTATCTAATTCTGGTTTAGTAAGGCCAAGGCGATTTCGAACTTCCACCTGAAGGTGTTTTTTGATTGTACCCATGCCTACAAACTTTGATGAGTCTCGTTTATGTGTAAGCTGAAAAGGTTGTCCTTGCTTGTTTTTTACATACAAATGGTCATCTTTTACTTCAAAATCATCAGGGTATATAGTTTCGGGAGGTTCTAGTCCTAAACTTTGGTATAATGATCTGACCTTACTTTCTGTTAATTCACGCCTTTGCGCCCCCTCTAAATTCATCCCGCAATGAGAACGTCGAGCGATGCTGTGTCAAAGGAGTCCTTTCATCCATGTCGGCGTCTCCAAGATCACTAATATCATAATCTTCTTCACCTCCAATTCCCGCCAGTTTTTTAAATAATTAACTTTTTATTTTGTTTTATAAAAATGTCACAAGGATATGGCTCGATTCTTGACCCGCATAGAAGTCTGAAAAAACCCCATGGCGTGAAGGGAAATAAACGAAATATTACTGTTCCAAATAATCCATCTACTATTGATGCAGATTAAATTCTTACTGTTAGATTTCCAGACCTAGGAGCGGATCATTTGATTGTGCCAGGCTCTGCACGGCTTACTTTTAAAATAGAACTCGCTTCAACAACAGACCCAAAGAGATCAGTTGTCCAGAATTTGGGGCGGGCAATCGTTAAGAAAATTTCTGTAAAACTTGAGGGGAAAGAAGTATTTTCTTTAAACAATGCAGACATATTTTTAACCTATTCTGATCTATGGCTAACCGCGAATGAAAGGGAAGATCTTGCGTTTCAAGGAATTGGCAATGAAGAAGCACTAAAACTTAGAATAGACGCCGAACTCGCCCAGATGCTAAAAGCAGCAAAAAGGCTTTAGCTGTAAATTTTGCGTATGGAAATCGCTTTTCTATTCCCTTAGATTTTGAGTTGTTAAAAGCGCATGCTCCATACTTACAAGGAGCATTAAAAGACAGATTGTCATACGAACTAACTTTTAATGACTACAAACGTGTTATCAGATCAACAGACACCGAAGCAAAGTACAGCATTTCTGACATCTCGTTAGAGTTTGATGTTGTTAGCAAAGATAAATTAGCAAGGCTGATTGAGCAACAATATGAGTCACAATTAGTAATATATTACGAAAACGTGCGTCATCATTCAACATACCCTAAAAGCAGGGCAGACGCTATATGGAATTTTAATCTTAGCGTCGCAGTAAAATCGCTTAAAGGTATTTTATTGCTGTGCGAAGATGAAGAACCATTCGCAAGAGCAAGTGAAAAGTTTTTTAATCCAAAAATAACGAAAGTGCAATGTACAATTGATGGTAGTCCTAACCAAATATACGCTAGCGGGATTAGACCTTATCATCATTTTGACGAAATAAGAAAATTGTTTGGGGGTGGGAGGGGCCGAAGTCCAACAGCAGACCTTGCGTCTAAAGATCTACACCTTCACAGTGTTAGGCTTGATGATTATTTAACATCAAAATACGGTTTATGGATTGACCTAAGGTCAACAGAGGATAATGAGTTGCATGGAAGTGGGAGAACGGTTAAAGACGTAAACATTCAAATTGAGAAAGAAAAAGAAGCCGATAAACCGCTTAATGTACATTTGTTTTTATTAATTGATGCACAGCTGAATATTGAAAAGAAAAGATTAGGCCATACAGAATACTAAATTATTTTTATTTTAAAAAAGCATGTCTGTTCAAGTTTATCCAAATGTGCCTACAGCGCCAGAGTCGCCAAGAGAAGAGATA
The DNA here is from genome assembly GCA_018398815.1 of Conus ventricosus. Taxonomy (NCBI): domain Eukaryota; kingdom Metazoa; phylum Mollusca; class Gastropoda; order Neogastropoda; family Conidae; genus Conus; species Conus ventricosus. Next base: position 486,224 of record JAFLJL010014404.1, on the reverse strand, counting down.
GTAGAAACCCCCGGCATAAAAACCTTTAGATTAACCAACATTACACAAATGCTACAAAAACTAGAGCAGGACCTTTCAAAATACAGCAAAACCAAACGAAGGTATTCTGCTGCCTTTAATGCTGTTACCTATGTTAATACTGGAGCATCGACTATAAGCGCCGCATCAGCAGGAACGAGTGTTGGCCTCTTAGCATCAGGCATAGGCGCACCCGCAGCTTTACCTCTAGGCGGTTTGTCTTTAGCTCTAGGTCTATGTTCATTAGCCGTAGGTGCTGCTAGCAAAAAAATAAAAACTAAACTCCAAAAGCACACAGCTATGGTTCAACTAATAACAGCTAAACTTAGTTCTTTAAGCTGATTATAAATAAAGCACTGGCTGACTCAAACATCACGGATGAAGAATTTAATCGTTTACAGGCCGATTTTGATGACTACAAAAGACAAAAGTTTGATCTTCAAAGAAAGGCGAGGACAACTTTTTCTCAACAGCCAGACCCTGAGCAGATAAAAAAGGAATGCTTAAAAAAAGTAAACGAAACATTAAACTCTGTTCTAAACAGCTCACATTAACAACGCCAAAGGGCGTTTATACTTTAGTTTATGAGTCCAAGCGCAAAAAGACTGTTGATATTGATTAATTATTTTTTTGATTTAAATAAATATTTTGAGTTAGAAAAGAAACTCAGCATGGATAAGATATATGAAGGTCCAGACGAATTGTTTGAAGCAATGCGTAAGAAGAAGTTTTAACAAAATCTTAAATGATATTAGTCTAGATGTCATTGATCCAGCAAGCGTACGGGCAAGTGTTGCTCATGCAATTTCTCAAGTTCCGGGTAAACTAACAATAGACCCCCCGGAAAAAGTAATTTTAGTTTTTTTAACGACTATATAACAAAAAAATGAAAAAAAATCTAAATCTGGGTCTCAATAAAAACAGCTATTTTTTATAAGGGGACTTAACACCGGTTGGGCAGACCAACTGCTTACACATTTTTTGGGCCGTGAAAAACCAAAAGAAGGCTTGGTTGGTAGAGGGCGAAGTTTTAGAGATCAGATTAAAACGTCAAAGTATGCGCCATTGTAGGCAGTTTAATTCCACTACCCCCCGATTTTGCAAAAGGACAGTTTAACATAAAGAATTGGGCCCCAAAAATGTTTAGGGTGTGTTCTTAAGGCTGTTTTTCCCGAAAAAACCGGGAAGAGTGTTAATTTTTCCCCCTTACTCAATGATCTTAACTTTAGCGGAAATCCTTTCCTTTAGGGGTTTCCCATTGCTTTTGAAGAACAAAAAAAAACCCAAAAAAATGTATGTTACAATGGGTGAGGAAACAAATTACTGCCTTTAAAAGTGTCCAAGAAACCCCAAAATAGGTGATCAGACAAAAATCATGTTGTTTATGTGATCTTTCACAGGGGGCAAAAAATTACATAGATACGCCGTGAGTAGACTAATAAACTATTAAAAAAAGGGGGGCAAACAAAAATTTTGCAAAAAATTTTTAAATAAAATTCCATTTCAAGCCGAAAGCGAACATAAAAAACATTTATGGGCCCGTTGACTGTAATAGGAAAAATTACCCCCCCGAAGGCAGAAAAGTTGTTTTAGAAACTGGAAACGACTGCAAATTCCCCATACTTTTTTACGCAGCTTCGAGTCGTTTTTTTCCCTTATGAAGGGGGCGCGCCAAAAAATTCGAAAAACATCTTAATGAGTTTCCATCGTTTGTTCATTTGTTCATTTTGTTAGGTGGAGGCGCCATTTCAACCCCAGAATTTAAAGGGACAATGCGGTAGAAGTTTTTTTAAGGCATCAGAAAGTGCAAATATTGTTTAATTTAATCAATTTATTAAAATCAAAATGGCCAAAGGGCCAAGAAAAGTATATTGGGGCCCTACTTTGGGATTGCGGTTTGGGCTTCATCGAGTAGCGAATCGACAGTAAGAGACATATATAGTGGGGAAATTTTAAGGGCGCCACGTAAATGCAATCTTCAATAAAAGGGTTTACCAAAGACATGGAAGCTGCCCCTCTTTTTTCAAACTTGCTTAAGATCTCATCTTTAATGAAAAACGTGGGCATGCCCTTAGGGGGCATCATTGCACAGTCATCAAAAAGTTGTGTTTCCCTTTTAAAAAACAGTTTTTTATGACTCATGCAAATAGGGACGTTGGGGTCATGGCTATGTCCTTAAAGTCCTGCCCAATAACAGAAGAATATTTTGACCCAACTCTTGTTAGAAAGGGTGTTTACCCTTATGAGTACATGAACAGTTGGGAAAGGTTTGATGAAGATACACTTCCGCCTAAAGGCGCGTTCTTTTCTAGTCTCAGAGGAAAGGACATCAGCGATTCTGATTACCAGCATGCTCAAGAAGCGTGGCAGAAGTTAGAGTGTAAAACAATGGGAGACTATCATGACTCCTACTTAATGGCTGATACATGTTTGTTGGCGGACGTCTTTGAAAATTATAGGAAGACCTGCATGAAACATTATAGCCTGGATCCTGCGCATTACATTTCTGCGCCCGGGATGAGTTGGGACGCTTTCTTAAAGTTTACTGGAGTACAGATTGATATTTATTGTCAGATTTACCAATGATTCAAATGATTGAAAACGGATTGCGTGGAGGAATTAGTATGGCGTCGCATCATTACTGTAAAGCAAACAACAAATACTTGGACGACTATGATCCGAGTAAAAGGTCTAACTATCTCATGTATTTAGATGCAAACAATCTGTATGGTTGGGCTATGGCGCAATCACTTCCATTACGTAACTTTAAAATGTACACAGGCGGCGATCCGAAAAATATTCAAAAGGCATTAAAGTGGTTGGGCAGTTTGACGCCGGGTCAACAGTGCGGATACATTCTAGAAGTTGACTTAGAATATCCTCATGAACTCCATGACCTGCATAATGACTATCCATTAGCGGCAGAAAGCCTAAAGATGAATCCAAGAGAGCCGCCTAAACTTGTGCCTAATCTTCGGGGCAAAAAAAATTATGTCTGCCATTACAGACTTCTACAATTTTATTTAAGACATGGTTTGAAGTTGACAGCTGTTCATCGTATAATCGCTTTTGATCAAGAACAGTTCATGAAACCATACATCATGAAGAACACTGATCTTAGAACTAAATCCACAGATGCTTCGGAAAAAGACTTTTTCAAGCTGATGAACAACAGCTGTTTTGGAAAGACTATGGAGAATCCGCACAAGCGCAAAGACGTCAGATTGGTCACCAGAGAAAACGAAGCAATTAAGCTGACTTCAAAACCAAATTATCAGGACTTCAGAAGATTTCATGATCACCTTTTGGCATAATGATGAAAAAAAAGAAAGTCAAATTGGACAAACCTGTATTTATCGGGTTTACTGTTTTAGAATTATCAAAACTTTTGATGTTAGAATTTCTTTATGACTACTTTAAGCCCTCGTATCCTGAGTCCAGAGTACTTTACACAGATACAGATAGTTTTGTTATAGATATCCCTACTGAAGACATCTATAAAGACATGGAAATAGAAGTAGCTAAAGGGCATGCGGGATGGTATGACACATCTGATTACCCTAAAGATTCGCCTTTGCATTCAATTACTAACAAGAAGGTTTTAGGAAAGATGAAGGATGAATTATCTGAAAGGTGATCAAGGAGTATGTGGGGTTAAGGTAAAAAATGTACAGTATTTCGAGCAGGTGAAAACCATTAAGAAAGCAAAGGAATATCTCGCAGTGTTGTGCAGTCGAGCATATCACATGACAACTACAAAGAAGCATTGTTTGACAATAAGACTTTTCATCATAACAACGTAAAACTACGATCTAATCTACATGAGATCAGCACAACTGTTTGTAACAAAAAAGTCATTAGATAGAACAAACACTAAACGAGTATTTGTCAATCCAGAGTTTTCATATGCAACTGGGCACTACAGAACCGTAAAATAATTAAAGCGGAACTGTGTCTGGGGGGATTATCTGCAGTTCTTCTTTTACAAAAGATCTTTGAGGAGCTGGCTGTTTCGTTGTGTCATTTTCTCGTAAATAATACACGGGCGGATTCATTTTTACAATTCTTTTTATTTCATATGGATCAACACTCCAAACCGGATCTGTTGCCCTGATGCGAGTGTCCCCTTCTGCTTCCCCGGTAAATAAAGGTACCTTACTTTCAATCCAAATGGTAATAGTTTGCTGGATAAAGACTCTCCTTCAGCAACATTTATTGTTTTTCTTTTGATTGCTTGTACTGGTTTTAGCCCTTTAAATTCTTCATTATTCATTGCGCGCAAAACTGAGGGCAGTCTTCTAACCCATTCTGTGTTGCGAGAATTGTCAATCAGCTCTCTGTGATACTGGTAGGAAAAAAGTCTTTCGGCTAACTGTTTGTTAAAGTTTTCAACTAAAGCCTGTGATCTGTGAACTCCTGGGATGCCTCTTCTAATGGTAACTCTATGTTTCAACAATAATTGATTCACTTGGCCTTTAAATTCTTTTCCATCATCGACTTGAATCATGCGAGGATAAGTTAACGGGCCTCGTTGGTATATCAGTTGTATAGCGACAGCAACAGCAGAAGCACTCTTTTGTGTTAATGGTTCCGCATCTTTGTATCTTGAAGCTATGTCAATGACTGTGAGTGCGTACTTAAATCTTTTTCGTCTAATCGTATCATGGGGTAAATATAGAAGATCCATTTGATGGGTGTCGTTTGGTATTGTGTTCACAAAGTGTGGTCTTTGTATTCGTCTAGGCGCAGGTAAATAAATTTGCCAATCGCTTGTTTAGATAACCATTCCTTCGCTGTTTGTTCACTGACTCCCGCTGCTTCGCTTAGCTTTTTAATTGCTGTGATTCCCTTCCAATATCCTTTGGGCGAATAATAGATTTTGTTCATTTTTATTCAGCCAATATTATGCGCAACAAAATACACGACGGTCATACCAAAGACAATAAACACGATTTCTTGCATCTTTTGTTCTTCTGATGGCTGATAACAGTCGCTGAATTTTGGTGGGGGCAATGTCTCGATTGGTTTGCCTGTTACAAGATAATATTCTTTTATTGCCTGGTCAACATTTTTAAATGTGTGAGCTGCATGTCCCTGTTTTTTCAGTGTGTCGTTAATAAAATCTAACTGCTCAATTTTCTGCTTTTCATAGCGATCTTGTGCTGCAGCTAGTTGCTCCACAGCTTTGTTATGTCTTTTTCTCTCACCATCATCCCGTAGTTTACTAAATGCGTAATTACTTCCGCTAAAAGCAAGCGCATTCACCACAGCGCCACCTATCATCATTACGAGTGAAGCCATTTTTTATAAATGTATTTTTTTTTACATATTTATATTCTCTGGAATTATTCCTTGCTTAACTAGAAAATCTTTCGTAGCAAATGAAGCTGTAATAATAGCGATTAGCTTTGCTGAGTCTTCAAAGTCTAGTTTGCCAAGATCTGCCGGTTTTATTTTTAAACAGGCTTTTACCAAGCATCGTGTATCCTACACTTAGCCCTCCAATAACAGCAGAATGGTATACAAGGTTGGCAATAGTTTTTTCGGTGCTCATTTTAAAAAATAAAATAATTATAATTAATAAAAAACATGAACAGCGATGATCTGCTAGAGCTACAGAGAGGCCTAAACTGTCTTGGACTTACAAATGAAGAAGTTGATGACCAAGCTATTATGCCTAAAAAGGAGAGGTTGTATTCTTTGGCAGCATGTGGAAAAACAAAACAGTTCCTCGGAAATGAATTTAGCATAGAACAGATTCAACAAATGTCGCCGCAAGACATTTTAAAGTATCACAACAGGTATGAAGCGCAGCTGGGGTCGAGAATGGTAAAAAGTGTTGGGCAAACGGTTCTTAGTTTGTACACTAAACTAGTCAGCAGATTTGCTCCCATTGATTCTGAACAAGACTTTATGTATGATTTAACGCAGGATCCAGTTTTAACAAAGTCATTAGAGTCTCTAGGATGTGATCTATATTACAGATTTGGAACATTATTATCACCGCTAATTATGGGATTAATTACTTTTAATCATATAGATTTTATTTCCCTTCAAAATGACCGAGCCAGAAAATCATCAGAACCAGAATCAGAAAACATTGAATCAGGTGAAAGTGGTCACTAAATCCCCTCATCCGGGACGCATTGCAGCGGGAAAAAAATTAGCTGAGTGGAACAAACAAAAAAAATTACAGTTACAATCACAGAATATAGCTCATAATGAAAACATAACGCCGCCAACGCCAACAGTTGTTTCAATGCCGGCTATAAAAACACCAGAACAAGAACAAGTTGATTCAAGGCCTACAACACCAAAGTCTTCATGGAATATTGAACTTAAAACTGTTGTCATTTTTGGCGTCCTTGCTGCTGCTGGGGGCGGTTATTACGGTTATAAAATATATAAACAGCAACACCAAGAACCAAACCAGTCCGAACAATCTCAACCACTAAAGACAGAAGACAAACACAACAACATGCCAGAACCGCCAACAACAAAAGATCATTTTGATCCATTTCAGATGCAATAATACTTTAAGAACTTAATAAATAATTATAAGTTGACTTAAATAAGAACTTGGGTGTACTTAAAGGATGACTTAATTACAAACTTGAGGTGACTTAATCAAGAACTTGAGGTAACTTAATCAAGAACTTATTAAGAACTTGATGTAACTTAAGTAGAAACTTAAATGAACTTAATTAAAAACTTAATTAAAAACTTAATAAAAACTTAATAAGAACTTGATTAAAAACTTAATTAAGGACTTGGGGCGACTTGGGGTGACTTGAGTTAAAAACTTGGGGTGACTTAATTAAGAACTTAATTAAGGACTTGAGGTGTCGGTGTTAAAACCAATGGCTGGTGCGTGGGGTGGGGGTGGGGGACGTGCGTGCGTGGGGTGGGGGTGTGGGGGACGTGCGTGCGTGGGGTGGGGGTGGGGGACGTGGGGTGGGGGTGGGGGGACGTGCGTGCGTGGGGTGGGGTGGGGGGACGTGGGGTGGGGGTGGGGGTGGGGGACGTCGAAGCAAGTTTTCAGGAAGAATGTTTGCCGGGCGGTTACAGCGTAACCGTTTCTATTTTTAGAAGCCCGTCATACTATCGTCATTAGTCCAAACCCCACCACGCATACCATATATGGCCTCAACAGCCTAGCCTTCGCCGCTAAACAGGCGGTTACAGCGTAACCGGTACTATTTTTAGAAGCCCGTCATACTATCGTCATTAGTCCAAACCCATACCATATATGGCCTCAACAGCCTAGCCTTCGCCGCTAAACAGGCGGTTACAGCGTAACCGTTTCTATTTTTAGAAGCCTGTCATACTATCGTCATTAGTCCAAACCCATACCATATATGGCCTCAACAGCCTAGCCTTCGCCGCGAGACAGGCGGTTACAGCGTAACCGGTACTATTTTTAGAAGCCCGTCACAACCAGCTTGCAACTGGCTTTGGCAAAGTTACAGCAGTAATTGCTGTAGCCGAGCTTTTATGGCGGCTCTAATCGCCAGTAGCAGTACATCCGTCATTGTATATTTGGAGCATTTATATGGAGATAGTGCTGGCTACACACTACTCCTCTCCATACTGGTAGATGTACTAAGGTCTGCCTAACCCTATCTAGTTTGTTTGCCAGAACCCCCGAAAATCGCCATTCAGTTGCATAAGTGCACACTTGAAGGCAGATGAACTGGTTAGAATTAGAAAAGTAGAAAAGTATACACATCTTAATACAGATCAACTTGCCACATGAACACTGAATTTGTAGTTAACAATCAATCAAGTCTGATACAAACTGGGAACATTTTTACTTGGGAAGAACAGCAAAAATGTTTCAAATATAAGTTTTTTAGCATACGAATCAGCCGTGTTTACCTCCGCCTTAAAAAATGAACGCTGATGCGTTTTTTTGTTTTTTAAACAGGGCTTTAGCTGTCTCAAGCCAGCGCCCAACAATCAACGCGTGATGGATTGTTTTGCTTCGGCCGACTTTCAACAATGCAGCGCCATTTAGATAAGGAACCATCTCATCAATAGTCAAACACAAAATTGGCTGTATCTTGGTCAACAATATTGCCTTCAACGTTTTCATTTCCTTGAACCAACAAACCTTGAAGATAGTCGTCCATTTCCAAAGCAGTCGGTTCACTTTTTTCCTTTCTAGAAAAGCAATGTTCTTTTCGGTTTCACTGGTAGAGAACATGCTTCGCCCAGTTCCTTTTTTGACAAATACTGTAACATGCTAGTAAAGTAAGCCCTGTGATCTTGAATAGCACGATTCTGGTCTTTGGTAAACCGGTTAGCCATTTTAGAATAACACAACAAACGCGTCCTGCTCGTCCGGCAGTCAGTGGAAGAATGATGAAACCGGTGTTGGTTAACCTAGTCATGTGAGCGCCGTAAGCCTGCACTTAATTGTAACCCCCTCGCTGATTGGCCCGCTTTGACATCAGCCCATCGCATGTCGACGTGGCAGCCTCGATGTGGTATTGTCAACGTGGCAGCCTAGAACAATTAGCTGATGCAATATGTTGTAATGCGCCGCGAGCCCAGTGAGAGAAGAACGGAGTAGGCCCGCGAGGCGTGTTTTATTTATTTTTTGGCCAGAACATAGGGAGACACACAGTTTGTAAAACGGATCGCTCAAACTGCTGACTTACTGCGTCGTTATAATTGTGTTGTCTTGGTCTTGCAAAAAAAGTGACAGACAACCAACTTTATCCATTGTTAAAATAACACAACCAAGCACAGTAAAGAGCACAGAAAACGCGTCCTTTCTCGGCCAGCAGTCAGTGAAAGAATAGCTGTGCCTAATTGCCACAAAGACTGGCGTTGGTTAAAAATCGTTATGTTTAGTCACGTAGTAAGTAATCAGGTGTCAACCCGACCGTTTGTGTGTATGGGGCGCGTTCAGCAACTGCTGCTTTTCCCCTACGTTACTCTATGGGCGTGTTCAGCCACTGCTGCTTTCCCTACGTTACTCTCTGAAAGTTTAGAAAATTTAGTATTAAAAACGGATAATCCTACACAGTATGTATGTTTGTAGGGCCGTTATTTTTTGTTATTAAAGTCTTACTTGTCAGAGAACTATAAAATGCCGCTTTTAGGCCACTTTCCGCCCGAAAACTTGGTTGAGGAGCAAGTGAGCCAGAATGCCGCTTTTAGGCCACTTTCGCCCGAAAACTTGGTTGAGGAGCAAGTGAGTTAGAATGAATATTTATTAGTTCTTTTGGGGGTCATCCACGGCACGGGGCTTTGCAGCCTTCTTGACCAGGATGGGGGAAAGGGGGGGTGGGTGGATAGGGGAGAGGGTGGCGATCTCCTGTGAGGAATGGTTGCCCCACAGATGTACACACACGTTTTCAAAAGTCAAAGACTTGCGCTTGCTAGTGCTAATGTAACGCACATCCACGCACGCATGCGCATGTTTGTGCATGTTAGTGTATGTGTGTTTAAGTGCCTCGTGCGTTTGTGTACACGTTCATGTATGTGTGTATGTGTGTGTTTGTGTGTGTGTGTTTTGTGTGTGTGTGTGTGTGTGTGTGTGTGTGTGTGTGTGTGTTTTGTGTGTGTGTGTGGGGTGCGTGCGTGCATATGTATGTTTGTATGTGTGTGTGTGTGTGTTTTGTGTGTGTGTGTGTGTGTGTGTGTGGTTTTGGGTGTGTGTGTGCGGGCGTGCACGCGTGTATGTGTTTTGTTGTGTGTGTGTGTGTGGTGTGTGTGTGTGTGTGTGTGTGTGTGTGTGTTGCAACATCTCCTAGGAGAACCAAGTAAAGGTTGTTCTGCACAGTTCTTAGCCTCTGACAATGCTTGGGTTATTGAACTGGTTTACAATTTGTCGTTTTACTGATTACCTCCCTTACTATTTGTCTGTCACCATCTTAAAATGATCATGGGTTTTTGTTATTTACAGGTATAAATCTGACTCAAACCTTGTTCAACGAATAATGCCTCAACAACGGACAAAAATTAGGTAAACGAAGAAATAGATATACATTTAGAGAAGAATAAGCCACCGCATCTATATTTATAAAAGTTTCATCGAAGTTCTAATTTTTGCTCCTCATGAGATGTGAATGACTTAAGTGCTGACATATTTGAACGGCAGTTTTGCATATCAAAGTGTTTGAAAAGATAGTTTGGAGGCGTTTTAGAGGGAATGGTATATGAAACATCTGTATACACATATAAGTTGAAAAAAAAACTGCTCTTGTTTCACTCAAACTCTCTCCTTTTACTACAAATTGTCTTCATGCATTTTCAGTTCTTAATGAATTTCAACTGTCATTGTGACTCTGATCTGTCCATTAATAAACATGACTGGGAGGCTTATGCCCAAGAGTCTTAATTAACATACTTGAGTCTTAATATGCCAATAAATGCATCCAAAATATCCGAGGCAAAATGTCCGGGGCAGATGTATCGGCGGGTCAAAATGCCTGTGCACCGTGCAGGACAGGCTCAGGAGGAAGGTGAAGGAGGTTCACTGATTGCCCACGGTGTCTTTTCTCTATTGGTGTGGGTTACATTGCCACGTGTCTTCTCTCATTGTGTGTGGTTACATTGCCCACGGTCTTCTCTCTATTGTGTGTGGGTTACATTGCCCACGTGTCTTCTCTCTATTGTGTGTGGGTTACATTGCCCACGATGTCTTTCTCTCTATTGTGTGTGGGTTACATTGCCCACGTGTCTCTCTCATTGTGGTGGGTTTCATGCCCACGTGTCTTCTCTCCTATTTGTGGGTGTGGGTTACATTGCCCACGATGTCTTCTCTCTATTGAGTGTGGGTTACATCCCCTGCCAGCCAGACCACTTCTTCGTTGACACGATTACGTTTGTTTACAAGTTGAAAGTCAATACCGCCCGTTGACACTAATGAGTTGTTGTCCTTACCTGGTGCCATGGTCTACCGACTGAGGTAGATGGGCTCTAAAACACAAACAGCATTGTCAGGGTATTGTTGGCTCAGTTTGTTCCAGAGAAAATCTTTCCTCTTGCTAAATGTTGATTAATTTGATTTTTATTTATTACATTGGTTGGTTAGCTGTGTTTGTTTTCATTCACTAGTTTTTAGTTTGGCTATGAATTTTGCGAAAGTTCGTTCTTAGTTACATATGTGCTATATGCTTAAAATCATGTCAAAACAAAAACATACCGAGGCGTAATGCACTTTGAGTCAGTCTGTGGGTGTCGCCCTCTTATTTTTTATTTATGTATTTATTTATTCATTGATATTTTTAGTGGTATGGGTATGGCCAGGCAGTCACTGACACACACACACACACACACACACACACACACACACACACACACACACACACACACACACACACACACACACACACGTACATCTTTCCTCTCGCTAGATGTTGTTTTGTTTAATTCTTACTCGTTACTTTGGTTGGTTGGTTGGTTGGTTGGTTTGGTGTTCCAGAGTGGGGTGGAACTCTCGTTGCAAAGTCTAGCGAGAGGAGAGATTTCGTCTCTTTTGTTGTCCAGAACAAACTGAAATAACAATACCTTTACAAAAGGCTGCTGCTTGTCAAGGAGTCAATTTTGTTGGAAGGTAAGCTGTGTGTGTGTGTGTGTGTGTGGTGTGTGTGGGGTGTGTGTGGTGTGTGTCGCGCGGTGCGTTTTTTCTTGTGTCTGCGGGGTGGTGCGCACGTCGGTGGTCTGAGTGTGCACACATGCGCACGCGGGGCGTGTGTGTTTAAGTGACTGCGTGCATTTGTATACGCGTTCATGTATGTGTCTGTGGGTGGGGTGTGTGTGTGTGTGGGGTGTGTGTTTTGGTGTGTGTTGTGTGTGTGTGTGTGTGTATGTGTCATGCGTGCGTGCGTGCGTGTGTGTTTCTGTGTGCATCTGAGTGCAACAAATAGCAACGAGACCGAGCCAGCTGACTGTGGACAAGTAGGGTGGCCCTGGAAAAGGGCCTGGGAAATAAAAAGCTGGAGGCCAGCTCACACCAGCCTGACTCTGTGCAAGAGGGCACGTGCTCCCGCCGGTGGCAGATTCCACTCCATGGCCCGCCTCAGTTTAAAGGCTGGGTCATTGAGGAACCGCATTCTCTCTTCTCTGTCCTCTGGAATCTGGCCATCGAGCTCTTCAAGCGTTGGCTGCTCCCAGTCCACTTGAGGCGTTGGAGGAAGAGGGGGAGGTGAGGGAGGTGTGGCTCCGTCCTGGTCGCTGGAGGAGAGTGGGAGGCTGCAGCATCCACAGCAACAGCAGCAGTGCTTCTTCTTGCCACTGCCGTTCTGCGCTTTCTTCTCACCGTTTCAGCCTCCTTCCTCAAGTCTTTCCTGGACGCCTGTCTTGGGAAGCTCTCTCCATCATTCTTCTGCTGCGCGTCAGAAGATCTGTGAATCCTCTGTGCGAGAGCTGGCTTTATATACAGCTGAGACATGAGGCTGGGCTTAGTGGTCACGAGGAAAGGACAACGGCTCATTAGTGTCAACGGCGGTACTGTACGTACACTTTCGACCTGGTCATATTAAAAACAAACGTAATCGTGTCAACGGACAGTGGTCGGCTGGCAGGGGATGTAACCCACACACAATAGAGAGAAGACAATCAGCTGAACCTCCTTCACCTTCCTCCTGAGCCTGTTCCTGCACGGTGCACAGGCATTTTGACCCGCCGATACATCTGCCCTGGACAGATTGCCTTGGATATTTCGGATGCATTTATTGGAAATTAAGACTGAATATGTAAATGAAGACTCTTGGGCATAAGCCTCCCAGTCATGTAAATTAATAGACAGATCAGAGTCAGAATGACAGCTAAAATGCAATAAGAACTGAAAATGCATGAAGACAAATTTGTGGTAAAAGGAGAGAGTTGAGAGAAACAAAAGTATCTTTTTCAACTAACATGTGTATACAGATGTTCACATACCATTCCTCTAAAACGCCTCCAAAATATCTTTTTAAACACTTTGATATGCAAAATTACCGTTCAAAAAATATGTCAGCCCTTAACTTATGCCATTAAACTCTCATTAGGAGCAAAAATTAAAACTTCTATAGAATCTTTTAAAAATTGAAATACGGTGATTTATTCTTCTGTAAATGTGGGTATATTTCTTCGTTTACCTAATAATTGTCCGTTGTTGAGGCATTATTGGTTGAACAATGTCTGAGTCAGATTTATATAACTGTAGATCCTAGGACTAGATTTTCGTTATTTCAGATTTTCATATTTTGTGGAGTACTGCACTGTACATTGTCGATAGCGAAACATGACTATTTTTCATCATGTCTGGCAAATCAATTCATGAGAGAGAGAGAGAGAGAGAGAGAGAGAGAGGAGAGAGAGAGAGAGAGAGAGAGAGAGGAGAGAGAGAGAGAGAGAGAGGAGAGAGAGAGTTGGTGTGAATTCGTAAACAGGCACATCAGTCTTAGCAAGTCACTTGATGAAAAGTTGTTATCTTTTCCAATAATATTCTGGTATGATCATACCACAAATTGTGTCTCTTGGCATTTGTATGCTTATTCATGGCCTGTATTTGTATCTTTAAAGATGACTGTGAATATTTATAACTGTTTACTTTTGTGATTTTCATGTCAGGTGTAAGTGAATTTCTGTTTTAGGATTGATAAAGTATTCTATAAAATCTCAAAACTTCTGCGATGAATTTCGTTAGGGTGAATTCTGTTACAACATGTTTAGTCCGTGTGAAATCTATCCTGGGAGGAAGGCGAGGACTACTGCAGCATGACTCCCCCCCCCC
>JAFLJL010014404.1:449462-471474 GCA_018398815.1 Conus ventricosus | reverse complement strand
GTTGTAATGACGGAAACTTGGTAGGGAGGAATGAGGGGAGGATTGCATCTGCAAGCGTTGTTTGGAATGACGGAAAGATGGTAAGAGAATGAGGGCATTCTCCATTATCAGTGACCTGAAATACAGTTGTTGTACATTTTCTCTGGTCACTGACATAGACGACCATCTCGGACCTGGGGAAAACGACTGTTAACACTTTGAATCCGTTCTGTGAATTCCTGATCTTGATTTGGGGATCAAACTGGGTATTTCGGTAATTATGAACGGATCTTTTAAAATGATATTCTTCTTTCCAGTTTAGACACACATGCTTTAAATTCACAGCAAGCTTTGCTGTGCCTTTTGCACTGGGGTGGGTCAGGTTATCGTACAATACTAGACGCGGAGCCCCTGATGCTGCTGTAAAAGCATCATTGTCTATGAAGAGAACATTCATCTCTTTACTGACATGACTCAGATTTTTGTTGGAGGGAAAGATTGCATTATTCAAGTTATGGCGCCCTCTAGCGGGAATAATAGAACTCATTGCTACAGAAGATCTTGGAAAAGCTGTTTTGACAGCACTGACTAATCTTGTCCAAGATTCTTTAGAGATGGGACCAGCGGGACAGCTGTTTATCCCCACATGCACCAGTACAGTCTTGATCTGATCTGAAGAAGAAAGGGTCAGAAGCAAATTTGTCAAATGAGTCACAGTTAAACCAGGAATACATAGTTTGTACATAAATTCCCCAGGGGGGCAACGTTTCTCTCGGTTGATAAACTTCAGTACAGAATCCCCAACAAGAAGTATAGATGTGTGTGAAGGGAAGGTGACAGAAGGATGGCTATTTTGGGAATCAGCTGATGGACTGACAGTGTCGTTTGTTTTGTCACAGAAGGGAGACAAAGGGTGATTAACCTTGGTGTCAGATAAGGAACTAACGGGTGCCTTTGTCATGTCAGTGTTGGGGGCCTTCTTGGAAATGGGAGAGACAGAGAGAAAGAGAGAGAGAGAGAGAGAGGAGAAGAGAGAGAGGAGAGAGAGAGAGAGAGACAGAGAAGAGAGGAGAGAGAGGGAGAGAGAGAGAGAGAGAGAGAGAGGGAGGGAGGGAGAGAGAGAGAGAGGGAGAGAGAGGGAGAGAAAGAGAGAGAATTGGTGTGAATTCGAAAACAGACACATCAGTCTTAGCAAGTCACTTGATGAAAAGTTGTTATTTTTTAAAATCATATTCTGGTATGATCATACCACAAATTGTGTCTTTTGGCATTTATATGATTACTCATGCCCTAATCTGTATTTTTAGATGACTGTGAATATTTATAATTATTTACTTTTGTTATTTTGATGTCAGGTGTAAATGAATTTCTGTTTTAGGATTGATAAAGTATTCTATAAAATCTCAAAACTTCCTGCGATGAATTTCGTTAGGGGTGAATCCTGTTACAAATATTTGGTCCGTGTGGAAATCTATCCCTGGGAGGAAAAGAAAAGTGTAAACGGTGCGAGGACTCTGTGGACAGGGTCTGTGGGTCAGTGATAACAGCAGGTGGCACTTTTATGACCCCCCCCCCCCCCCCCCCCCCCCATCCCTGCACTCCTGACCACCTGGTTTACTATTTGCCGTTTTACTGATTACCTCCTTTACTATTTGTCTTTCACTATCTTAGAATGATCGTGCGTTTTTGTGCACATGCGCTTGTGTGTGGTGTGTGTGTGGTGTGTGTGTGTGTGTGTGTGTTGTGTGTGTGTGTGTGTGTGTGTGTGTGTGTGTGTGTGTGTGTTGTGTGTGTGTGTGTGTGGTGTGTGTGTGTGTATGTGTAGGGAGAGAAATAGTGAGTGAGGAGAGAGAGAGAGGAGAGAGAGAGAGAGAGAGAAGAGAAGAGAGAGAGAGAGAGAGGAGGGGGGGGGGGAGGGGAGAACGTAAAGAGGGAATAGGTATAGTGTAACTTTTAAGTTTTCTGTAAGTAGACCCTTTAAAACTCTTGTCTCAGGTGGAAAGCCCATCCCCCCTCCCCCCTCCGCCCCCTCCCCACAAAGGAAGACAACCCCCTTAGTGATGTGACTTTGCTCTAGAGATGGATAGTAGAAAACACATTGTATTCAGCTGGAATCGTGATTCAAGGGCTGTCAAATTAAGTGTCTATAGAAATCAGAGAGAGCACCGACTGCAAGTCTTCAAGTGAACACTACTAGCTGGCCTTAAATATCTTTCAATCAGTGTCATAGTCTGTAGTCTGAGAGAGAGAGAGAGAGAGAGAGAGAGAGAGAGAGAGAGAGAGAGAGAGAGAGAGAAGAGAACAGAGAGACAGAGAGAGAGAGTTTTTTGGGGGTTTGTGTGTGTGTGTTTGTTTGGGGTTTGTTTTTTTTGGTGTTTGGGGTTGTGTGTGTTTGTGTGGGTGTTTTGTTTTTGTTGGGTGCGTGGTCCCTGGGAACTCAAACCACAAACTCAAAGCCTGGTAAACATTTTGTTTCAAGTCCCCCAAACCCCGAAAAAATGCAAAATAAAAGGTTTTCGGGCCATGCCCCTTGCGGGGTTTATGTATTGAAAACAAAAAAATTTGAAATTTAACACTTTTGTCACCTAAAAACCAAACGGTCTTTCGGCCTCGGGAATCATAAGGGTTTTTTTTTTTTGGAGGAATGTCACATTTTTTCTTAAAATCCCCTTAAACCTTTCACATCTGAAAAAGACATGACCTTTTCAATTTAAACTTTTGCAAAAAGGGCAGAAACCCCGGGGTTTTGTTTATTTTTTATATAGCGAAGTTTATATTGAAATCAGGGAAATCCCCTCCCTTTACTTTTTTTTTGTAAAAATTCGCGAAAACATTTGCTCAAAGTATGCATTTCTCATTTCTGAAAAAATTTTTCCCCAAAAAACACAGTTTTTTTTCTTTAATCCCTTTTAAAAAGAACGGCTGGTGACCACATAATATTCATTTCACTCATTAGAATAAGGGTTTTGGTGCCACGTTAATTCAATCCCTCAAAAAATTGGGGGGAAGGGGGGGGTTTAAAAACCACAGTAACTTTCATACCCCCCTTAAATTAAAAATAAGGCTGGTGACCCCCTTTTTGTGCGCGGCAAGAGAGAGAGAGAGAGAGAAGAGAAAAGGGGAGAGAGGAGAGAGAAAAGAAGAGAGAGAGAGAGAGAAAAGAGAAAGAGAGAGAAAAAGACAAACTTGACAAAAAAAAATTTTTTAAATTTACGAATAATAATAAGAAAACGATGTGCTTTTTTACATCCAGTCCCCCCCTGTTGGGGTCAACAATAAAAAAAAAAGGCAAAAAAAGGAAGCATCAAAAGTGACTAAACTACAATACAATAGGGTTTAAAAAATTTTTAAAAAAGGGAAAAAAAGGGGAAAATTTAAAAAAAAATTTTTTTTTTAAAAAAAGAAGAGAGAGGGGAAGAGAGAGAGAGGAGAAGAGAGAGGAGAAGACCCCGAGCAAAGGGAGTGGGGGGTAAGCCGCAAAGAGAGAGAGAGGGGGGGGAGAGAAAGAAAAGAAAAGAAAAGAGAGAGAGGGGGGGGAGGGGGGGAGAGAAGAAAGAGAGAAAAAGAGAGAGAAGAGAGAGAGAGAGGGGAAGAGAGAGAGAGAGAGGGGGGGGGGAGAAAGGGGCTAGATGGGTGCATAAAGAGCATTTTTAAACAATCAAAATAAAAATTTTTAAAAGAATACAAAACAATAAATTTTTGAAACCCCGGGGGGGGGGGGGGGGGGGGGGGGGAGGGGGGGGGGGGGGGGGGGGGGGGGGGGGGGGGGGGGGGGGGGGGGGGGGGGGAAAAAACCCACAAATGGGGGTAAAAAAGGGCTTTTTTAAAGCCCGTCCCCCCCCGGGTGGGAGGGAAAACATAGGGAAATAAAATATCAACCCATTCCGCAAAAAACCGTGAAAAGAAGAAAGAAAAGAGAGAGAGAAAGAGAAAGAAGGGGAGAGAGAGAGAGAGAAGAGAAAAGAGAGGGAAAAGAGAAGAGAGAGAGAGGAGGGGAAGAAGAGAGAGAAAATCACATAAAAACCCCAACTTTTCGACAAAAAGGACAAAGGGAGGGGGTAGTAGGAAAAAAAAACACACTCACACACACACACCACACACCCACACACACACACACACACACACACACACACACACACACACACACACACATACTCATAAAAGACATACTTATAACAAAATACATCCCAGGTCTTTTTCAATTTAAAAACATTTTTCTAAATATCGGGTACATACAAAAAGGCAAAGAGGGGTGGTAATGGGGGGGGGTTTATAGGGCGGAGTAGAAAAACGGGCAAAATAAGATGGTGAAATAATTTTTTAAAAGGGTTTGAATGCATTGGCGCTGTTTTTTTTGTTTCCCGGGAGCGATTCCTTGCCCGGAAACCCGAATATGTTAAACGGGTTTTTGAAAAAGTAAATTTCCCTGGGAACGGGGACATGTTTTTGGGGAAGCCCCTTTGGGGTTTTTTTAGGGAAATCTGTGAACAAATGTTGAGGTCCCCTTCCCCAACACAATCTTTGCTTTATGACCCCTTTTGTTTTTATTCTAAATCTCAGATTTAAGGGGAAGAACTTGAATCTTTTTATAGTCCAAACCCAAAGACTACTGTTTTTTGGGAGGACTAATTTAAATGCTCGCTTGGGCGGGCCCTTAAAAATTGTTTGAAGGGTTAGCGCTACCCATCCCAAGGGAGGGGAGAAGAGAGAGAGAGAGAAGAGGAGAAGAGAGAGAGAGAGAGAGAGAAGGAAGAGGGGAAACTTGGTTTTGTTTATATATGTGCATTTTTTCGTTTCTATACTTTTTTTTGGTGTGGAAATTTTTGGGAATTAAAATGTAAGGGGGGCGTTTTGGGGGTTGTGTGTGGGGTGTGTGTGTGTGGTTGTATGTGTGTTGTGTTGTTTTGTGGGGGTTGTGTGTGTTGTGTGGTGGGGTGTGTGTTGTGTGGGGTGTGTGTGCCCGCGCGGGGTTTGTGTTGCGCGCGTGGGTGTGGCGCGGCGCTCACGAAGATTTTTGGGGGGTTTTTTTTTTTGCCCGATGAATATATTGCTTTGCTCGCAAAACCACGTGAGGGGGGGAAGGGGGAACGTGGTGGGGTGTGTGTTGGTGTGTTTTGGGGGTGTGTTGGGTTTTGGGTTGTGTGTTGTTTTGTGTGTGTTTTGTGTTGTGGGTGTGGGGGGGTTGTTGAAATGTGTTTGGGGTGTTTTGCGTTTGTGTTGGGGATGTGGGGTTGGGGGGGGGGGGGGGGTTGTTTTTTTGATTTGGGGGTTTTTTGTTGCGGGGTTTTGGGGGGGGGGGGTCTTTCTTTCTTTCTTTCTTTCTTTGTAATTTTTTTAATTAATTTTTTTTATGGTGTTCAGAGAGAGAGAGAGAGAGAGAGAGAGGAGAGAGAGAGAGGAGAGAGAGAGAGGAGAGAGAGAGAGAGAGAGAGAGAGAACTCGAACTCGAACACGAACTCGAAGTTTCTGAGTAAACATACACATATTTGCTTCAAGTCCACCACCCCGAATAATACAAAATCAAGGTGTTCAAGCTATTTCCTTGCGTGGTTTATGTATTGTACAGAAAATGTGATAACTGTAACACTGTGTTGTCATCATCTGCAACCATAACATGTCTTTCTGCCTCTGTATCATGAATGTTTCTTCTTTGGATGAATGTCACATCTTTTCTTAAATTGCTAGAACTTTCACATCTGAATAAGACATGACCTGTTTCAATGTCACTTTTGCACAAAGGACAGAGTAACTCTATGGGATTGATATTCTTTCTATAGCGAAGTTTATGATTGAGAATCGGGGAAATACCCTACCTACATTTAATGTAACAATCGCGAAAACATCTTTGCGTCAAAGTAATGCATTTATCACTCCGAGACACATTTCTAAAACGACAGTGATATTCATAACCCTCAGTAGAATGAATGGCTGGTGACCACAGTGATATTCATATCCCTCATTAGAATGAATGACTGGTGACTATTGTGATATTCATATCCCTCATTAGAATGAATGGCTCGTGACCACAGTGATATTCATAGCCCTCATTAAAGAGTATGACTGGTGACCACAGTAACATTCAAAAGCTCAGGAAATTCGCCAAGAAAAGTAGAGTTACACAGTTTGTTAGCAGTAGGTGACTGTATTTTCAACTCAACACACTCAAAAGAAGCACGATTTCGTCTTGTAAAAGAAATACAGTCAGACAGTGATTTGCGTACAATGACACCTAGACCACCTCCTCTGGAACCAAGGCGAGGAAATGAATGGAAAACGTAGTCCGGAGGAGTCATAGTCTGTATGTAGGCCTCACCACCATGAGGATAGAGCCAAGTCTCTGTCAGAACGAAGATATCTGTTTTTAAATCAACTACAGTCTCGTGGATTTCGGCAGCCACATTGCGACATGACTGTCAGTTCAGAAGCAGTACCGTTAGTGTTTGTTTGCTGCCTGTCCTTTTGCGTGGATATCTTTTCCTCGGCAAACCCACACCAATCTTCAACAAACGAAGACGAGAGGTAAGCTCCGAAGTCAGACGGGCAGGCGTTACTTGGAGCAGTTGAGCGCGACAGTACTGGAGTGAAGCATGATCACATCGCTCAACTTGAACTGACGCGAATACAGGTTGACTGACACACTGCATAGGCGAGTTTAATGGCGGAAACACACAGTTCAAATTTGAAAGCCTGGAAGAGAGAATCGCGAGCAGCACGAGCAATCGAAAGCAGAAATGGGCATAAAATACCCACCACACGAAAGCGTCCCACATTTCGACGTTGCACACAAACTTTCACATCAAAACACTCGTTCAATCCATCAGAATGAAGCATTCAAACGCAGAGGCTTTGACCACTCAAACTTCAACAGCAAGCGGCCATAACTCTCAACTCAGAGACCCAGGGGCTTGAAGAGGGAACCCAACGAGTCCTGGCCTGCATCGTGGAGTATCTGCGGTGCAGGAGGATCCAGACTCGCTGGAGGCTCTGTGGCCTGAGATGCTGGCCCTTGCTAAGGCCATCGTCAGGGTGCAGGTCAGGCCACGGCTCAACACAGACAGCTCCTCTGACCCCCTGGACTCTCCACAGAGCCCAGACCCAGCCTCCCAGACAGACGCCGACTGACGCCTGATTTGAGCTGTTGGCTTTGACTCAGCTTTCAGGTCCTTTTCAGGGCCACCTTCATCTTCCAGCGTGGGCTGGAACTCTCGTTGCAAAGTCGTTTAATGAACACTACAGTCACACACACACCACACACACACACACACACACACACACACACACACACACACACACACACACACACACACACACACTCTCTCTATCTCTCTTTCTCTCTCACTCTCTCTCTTTCCCAAACACACACACACACACACACACACCACACACACACACACACACACACAACACACAGACGCTCTCTCTCTCTCTCTCTCTTTCTCTCTCTCTCTCTCTCTCTCTCTCTCTCTCTCTCAAACACACACACACACACCACACACACACACACACACACACACACACACACACACTGCTCGCTCTCTTTCTTTGTTGAGTAATGGTAGTCAAGGTGATTGTGAAGCCTGTTCTTCCTAAAGAAGCCCTTGTAACAAAAGCTTGAATTTGATTGAATTTGTCCCTATGGGAACAGGCTGCCAACTTGTTTCAATATTCATCCCATTCTGCAATATGCATTTAAATAAATTTCTTGTGTGGAACGAGCTCTTCCCGAGAATTTCTGTGTGTGTGTGTGTGTGTGTGTGTGTGTGTGTGTGTGTGGTGTGTGTGTGTGTGTGTGTGTGTGTGTGTGTGTGTGTGTGTGTTGTGGAGAGAGAGAGAGAGAGAGAGAGAGGAGAGGAGAGAGACAGACAGACAGACAGACAGACAGACGGACAGACAGAGAATGCTCACGCACGCACTGGCTGTACATACAAATAAAAGGAAAAACACACAACGTTCTACAGTAGATTTGGTGTTAATGAGAGTACCATGGAAACGTAAAAGACAGGTGGCGGCCACAACAGAGAAGTGTCAGGTGACTGGAACCCTTACGCTATGGAATGACAACAAAGAGGACGAGCTGTTGACTCTCCCTTTCCGTCTTGGGTGTTGAACCCCTAGGAAAGGAATAATGAACTGGCCAGGCACTTGAACCTCCATCCCTATCCATCTCACAAATAGTAAACCAGGTGGTCAGGAGTGCAGGGGGGTCATAAAAGTGCCACCTGCTGTTACCACTGACCCACAGACCCTGTCCACAGAGTTCTCGCCACCGTTTATCTTTTTCTTTTCCTCCCAGGGATAGATTTCCACACGGACTAAATATTTTGTAACAGATTTCATCCCTAATGAAATTCATCGCAAGAAATTTTATGATTGTACAGAATATTAATCTTTAAAACAGAAATTCGCTTACACTTGACATGAAAATAACAAAAGTAAACATTATGAATATTCACAGTCATGTTTAAAGATACAGATACAGGCATGAATAAGCATACAATGCCAAAGACAGAATTTGTGGTGTGATCATACCAGAATATGATTGGAAAAGATGACACTTTTCATCAAGTGACTTGCAAAGACTGATGTGCCTGTTTGCGAATTCACACCATCTCTCTCTCTCTCTCTCTCTCTCTCTCTCTCTCTCTCTCTCTCTCTCTCTCTGTCTCTGTCTGTCTCTCTCTCTCTCTCTCTCTCTCTCTCTCTCTCTCTCTCTCTCTCTCCCCTCTCTCTCTCTCTCTCTCTCTCTCATGAATTGATTTGCCAGACATGATGAAAAATAGTCGTTGTTTCACTATCGACAATGTAGAGTGCAGTACTCCACAAAATCTGAAAATCTGAACATAACAAAAATCTAGTCCTAGGATCTACAGTTAAATAAATCTGACTCAGACATTGTTCAACCAATAATGCCTCAACAACGGACAATTATTAGGTAAACGAAGAAATATACCCACATTTACAGAAGAATAAATCACCGTATTTCAATTTTAAAAAGATTCTATCGAAGTTTTAATTTTTGCTCCTAATGAGATGTTAATGGCATAAGTTAAGGGCTGACATATTTTTTGAACGGTAATTTTGCATATCAAAGTGTTTAAAAAGATATTTTGGAGGCGTTTTAGAGGGAATGGTATGTGAACATCTGTATACACATGTTAGTTGAAAAAGATACTTTTGTTTCTCTCAACTCTCTCCTTTTACCACAAATTGTCTTCATGCATTTTCAGCTCTTAATGCATTTTAGCGTCATTCTGACTCTGATCTGTCCATTAATATACATGACTGGGAGGCTTTTTGCCCAAGAGTCTTCATTTACTTTACTTCAGTCTTAATTTGCCAATAAATGCATCCGAAATATCCAAGGCAATCTGTCCGGGGCAGATGTATCGGCGGGTCAAATTGCCTGTGCACCGTGCAGGACAGGCTCAGGAGGAAGGTGAAGGAGGTTCAGCTGATTGTCTTCTCTTATTGTGTGTGGGTTACATCCCCTGCCAGCCACACCCAATTCTTCGTTGACACGATTACGTTTGTTTTTACCAGTTGAAAGTCAGTACCGCCGTTGACACTAATGAGCCGTTGTCCTTTCCTCGTGACCACTAAGTCCAGCCTCATGTCTCAGCTGTATATAAAGCCAGCTCTCGCACAGAGGATTCACGATCTTCTGACGCGCAGCAGAAGAATCAGGGATGAAACAGTTTTTTTTTTTAAAAAGAGGAGATTGGCGGGGATCTGGGGGTTACCATGGGCCCCCAGTGGGGTACATGGGCAACAGCCCGGCGGGGTTCAGGGGGCGGCGCCCTCTAAAGCTCAAGCATATTTTGTATTAAATATGGCATAAAAATCTTTAGAAAATCACTTTCTTGCTTCTAAACAACTCATTCTATAGAACAGCTTTCAACACCATGAAGACTGAGACTGCTGTGGAAAGAAACTATGTCAATTGAGACAAACATTTAGTATGATGAATCCTCAGAACTCTAGCAAAAGAAAATTTGACAAACAGTGCTTTTAGGACATAAAGAATAAGGCCTGTAGATAAGTAAATCAGAGTGGGAAATCAAACTAAGTAAATCAGATGTATGAAAACGACTGCTGGACTTCAATAAACACAATATGAAAAATGATTACTTTGAAGTCCTTTTAAAAAAAACTGAAGCTTTTGGGCCTTAGACCCTTCGTCAGGAACACTAAACACAAAAAAGAACATAATGATGTCACAACAGTACACCCCCCCCCCAACTTCCCTCTTACAACTAATCATATCCCCCCCCCCCCTCTTGACAAGTGTGTGTGTATGTGGGGGGGGGGGGGGGGAGGGTGTGATTGTGTGTGGGGGGGGAGGGTGTGTGTGTGTGTGTGTGTGAGGTGGGGACGGGGGTAGGGGGGAGGGGGCGAAGTGTGTGGGGTATATGTGTTGTGGGGTGAGGGTGGGGGTTGGGGGAGAAGGAGGAGGAGTAGAGGAGGTATATAGGTAGTGGGGGGAGTGGGCTGGTGGAAAAGGATTTCATAGGGGGGCTGTTAGCAGACACCTAACAAATGTAGCAAACGTTTGCATTATACCAGGGGAAAAGTGTTACACAATACTGTTGTGACATCAGTTTATTTTGATGTCATTTGTTCTTTTATATTCTTTTCGTCACTTTGACGTTTTTCCCTTGCTTTGAAGACTCTACAAGTGGAAGTACTTAGAGTAGGAATCAAACTATCTTTGGAAATTAACGTAGATTGTTGCATACCCAATGATCTGAAAACATGCTGTAATGGTGTGGGAAACACACACATTTTCTGTTGGTGACTGGGACGCTCGATGTGATCTCTGATTGCCACAAAGCCACGACTACCAAAGTAGACACGTTTTTGGCAAGGCTCGCAAAACACTTCAAATTCGCCGTCTTTGTCATGTTTTCTTATTACATCCGCGACTCTGCGGTCACACACGTCCTTCTGCTGCCACTCGGTCTTCTAGTGGTTCACATACTTCTTTCTTTTTTTTTTCGTTTTGTTTGCACTCACTGGCGGCAAACTCTCATTGTGAATCGACGCCATGATGAGAAATGATACTGGAAGGAAACAGAATGAGAACTACGCTGTTTGAGAACATTACCGACAGAGAAGAAATTCGCTGTGCAGACAAGTTGAGATCGTTTCTGAGCATCATTCTTCGAATAATTTTTCGGCGGAGACTTTTTCTTTCGGCGGAGATGCGAAAAAATAACGGCGGAGACGGCGGAGGAGTTTTCATCCCTGAGAATGATGGAGAGAGCTTCCCAAGACAGGCGTCCAGGAAAGACTTCAGGAAGGAGGCTGAAACGGTTGAGAAGAAAGCGGCAGAACGGCAGTGGCAAGAAGAAGTACTGCTGCTGTTGCTGTGGATGCTGCAGCCTCCCACTCTCCTCCAGCGACCAGGACGGAGCCACACCTCCCTCACCTCCCCCTCTTCCTCCAACGCCTCAAGTGGACTGGGAGCAGCCAACGCTTGAAGAGCTCGAGGGCCTGATTCCAGAGGACCGAGAAGAGAGAATGCGGTTCCTCAATGACCCAGCCTTTAAACTGAGGCTGGCCATGGAGCGGAATCTGCCACCGGCGGGAGCACGTGCCCTCTTGCACAGAGTCAGGCTGGTGTGAGCTGGCCTCCAGCTTTTCATTTCCCAGGCCCTTTTCAGGGCCACCCTACTTTTCCACAGTCAGCTGGCTCGGTCTCGTTGCTATTTGTTGCACTCACATGCACACAGAAACACACACGCATGCACGCACCCATGAACACACACACACACACACACACACACACACACACACACACACACACACACACACACACATACATGAACGCGTATACAAATGCACGCAGTCACTTAAACACACAAATTAATCAACATTTAGCAAGAGGAAAGATTTTCTCTGGAACAAACTGAGCCAACAATACCCTGACAATGCTGTTTGTGTTTTAGAGCCCATCTACCTCAGTCGGTAGACCATGGCACCAGGTAAGGACAACAACTCATTCGTGTCAACGGCGGTATTGACTTTCAACTTGTAAACAAACGTATCGTGTCAACGAAGAAGTGGTCTGGCTGGCAGGGGATGTAACCCACACACAATAAAGAGAAGACATCGTGGGCAATGTAACCCACACACATAGAGAGAACATCGTGGGCAATGTAACCCACACACGATAGAGAGAAGACATCGTGGGCAATGTAACCCACACACAATAGAGAAGACATCGTGGGCAATGTAACCCACACACAATAGAGAGAAGACATCGTGGGCAATGTAACCCACACACGATAGAGAGAAGACATCGTGGGCAATGTAACCCACACACAATAGAGAGAAGACATCGTGGGCAATGTAACCCACACACAATAGAGAGAAGACATCGTGGGCAATGTAACCCACACACAATAGAGAGAAGACATCGTGGGCAATGTAACCCACACACAATAGAGAGAAGACAGTCAGCTGAACCTCCTTCACCTTCCTCCTGAGCCCGTCCTGCACGGTGCACAGGCATTTTGACCCGCCGATACATCTGCCCCGGACATTTTGCCTCGGATATTTCAGATGCATTTATCGGCACATTAAGACTCAAATACGTTAATTAAGACATTTGGGCATAAGCCTCCCAGTCATGTATATTAATGGATAGATCAGAGTCACAATGACAGTTGAAATACATTAAGAACTGAAAATGCATGAAGACAATTTGTGGTAAAAGGAGAGAGTTTGAGTGAAACAAGAGCAGTTTTTTTTAAACTTACATGTGTATACAGATGTTCATATACCATTCCCTCTAAAACGCCTCCAAACTATCTTTTCAAACACTTTGATATGCAAAACTGCCGTTCAAATATGTCAGCACTTAACTTATGTCATTCACATCTCATAAGGAGCAAAAATTAAAACTTCGATGAAACTTTTTTAAATATAGATGTGGTGGCTTATTCTTCTCTAAATGTATATCTATTTCTTCGTTTACCTATTTTTTGTCCGTTGTTGAGGCATTATTCGTTGAACAAGGTTTGAGTCAGATTTATACCTGTAAATCACAAAAACCCACGATCATTTTAAGATGGTGACAAATAGTAAGGGAGGTAATCAGTAAAACGACAAACTGTAAACCAGGTGGTCAGGAGTGCGGGGGTGGGGGGGGGGGGTAGTAAAAGTGCCACCTGCTATGATCGCTGACCCACAGACCCTGTCCACAGAGTACTCGCACCGTTTACCTTTTTCTTTTCCTCCCAGAGATAGATTTCCACACAGACTAAATATTTTGTAACAGAATTCACCCATAACCAAATTCATCGCAGGAAGCTTTGAGATTTAATAGAATATTTTATCAATCCTAAAACAGAAATTCACTTACACTTGACATGAAAATAACAAAAGTAAACAATTTTAAATATTCACAGTCATTTTTAGAAATACAGATATAGTGCATGAATAATCATACAAATGCCAAAAGACCCAATTTGTGGTATGATCATACCAGAATATGATTGGAAAATCTTAAATAAATGTTAGCGAACCGCCCAGAGAAACGTAGACAAACGAGTCACAAGACATAACACGATGCGTTTCGACCTCTTAGCTAGGTCTTTGTCAGGCACAATACAAACAGATATAACAACGAAAAATCACTCAGCTTTAATCGCTTCAGAGTTCAGAGCAAGGATGACGTTGATCCATTCAAGAGTCCTCATTTACGTACTCGAGTCTTAATGTGCCGATAAATGCATCCAACACATCCGAGGTAAAATGCCCGGGGAAGATGTATCGGCGGGTCAAAATGCCTGTGCACCGTGCAGGACAGGCTTAGGAAACTTCAGCTGATTGTCCACGATGTGTCCTCTCTATTGTGTGTGGGTTACATCCCTGGCAGCCTAACGACTTCTTCGTTGACACGATTACGTTTGTTTACCAGTTGAAAGTCAGTACCGCCATTGACACTAATGAGCCGTTGTCCTTTCCTCGTGACCACCGAGCCCAGCCTCATGTCTCAGCTGTATATAAAGCCAGCTTTTGCACAGATCTTCTGACGCGTAGCAGAAGAATTGTGGAGAGAGCTTCCCAAGACAGGCATCCAGGAAAGACTTGAGGAAGGAGATTGAAACGTTTGAGAAGAGAGCAGCAGAACGGCAGCGGCAAGAAGAAACTCTGCCGCTGTTGCTGTGGATGAGAGACACGGCGGTTTATGCCTGTGCTCTTGGCGTCAAATAAAGACACACCACAGTCCATAATTCTGTGGTGTTCTCACCACCAAGGGTTCAAAAAAGAATCCGACAGCACTCCCAAAGCAGCCAGCGAAGGGTAGTAATGAAACAAAACGAAAGTGTGAAGAGGAAAAAAAGTTGCTGAAAAAACTAAAAACATTTTGCAAACAGTATAAAATGTAGAGGACAATCTTTGAGCCTAGGCTTGAGGATCCATTCAAGGATGCAAGGGAGATCAAAAGATGTGGAACAGTCTGAGTGGTCAGCTCTGCTGTTCAATAACCCAAGCATTGTCAGGGGCTAAGAACTGTGCAGAACAACCTTTACTTGGTTCTCCTAGGAGATGTTGCACACACACACACACACACACACACACACACACACACACACACACACACACACACACACACACACACACACACACACACACACATGAACACGTACACAAACGCACGCAGGCACTTAAACACACATACACAAACGCGCGCGTGCGCATGCGTACGTGGATGTGCGTTACATTAGCACTAGCAAGCGCAAGTCTTAGACTTTCGAAAAAGTTGTGTACATCTGTGGGGCAACCATTCCTCACAGGACATCACCACCCTCCCCTTATCCAACCCCCCCCCACCCCCACCCCCCCGCCATCCTGGTCAAGAAGCTGCAAAGCCCAGTGCCGTGGGATGACCCCAACACCTGTGCCGCCAGGTGTGGTCATCACAGCCGGTGAGACAATGCAACACTTCACAGTCCAGTTGACACTACTGACTACAGTTTCTGGAGATGTGCGGCAATGCCACAGAGGCTGGAGGAGAGAGAAGAGGGAGGTGGACAGACGGTGGAGGGGGGGGGTGGTGGTAGTGGCGGTGATAGTAATGGTGGAGGTGGGGGAAAGGCTGTAGGGGGTGGTAGTGGGGGTGATGCTAATGGTGGGGGTGGGGGGCGGCGGCAAGTGGTGGTCGTGGTGGTGATGGTAATGGTGGAGGGGGAGGGGGCTACAGGGCGGGCTTAATGGGGGAAAGAGAGCGAGCAGTGTGTGTGTGTGTGTGTGTGGTGTGGTGTGTGTGGTGTGTGTGTGTGTGTGTGTGTGTGTGTGACCAGAGAAGAACACAGTACCTTGAAGCTGCCATTCAAAAACAGATGGGATTTTTCTGCCCCCAGCAGACATTGTATAAGTCCGCCAGGTTCTATTCCGAATCGAAATTTATTGCGCAGAATGCGGGTGGATGGTTGGTTAGGCAGGTTTTTAAACCCATCTCCTTTGTGTGTCTGTGGTCAAAACCTTAATGTATCTCATTTTTTACTTGAATGTTCATTAACAAATGCGTATTTTCAATGTCTTCATGATAACATTTGTCTAAAACTATACCTTTAACATTGCATAGTGTTTTTTTGTCCCAACCCAGAAAATGGGTCGAGTCTAGCCAATTTGGCTGTATATCTGATCAAGTCTCATCCACTTGGCAGTTTTTTCTAACGGTTTTTATTTCTACTAAAAAAAATTTTTTTTTAATGTTTGTTTCTTTTTTGGTTTAGGGGTCTGATGTACACGTAGAGCAAAGAATTTGTTACATGACATAGCTGTCCGACTCTCACGTGTACTAGGTCGCATTATTCCATTTACGAAACTTTTGCATAGGTGTGCGCGGGCTAGAGAGAGAGAGAGAAGAGAGAAGAGAGAGAGAGAGAGAGAGGAGGAGGGGGGGAGAAACTTGGTTTGTTTATATGTGAGTGCATGTTGTGCGTATGTCTATACGTTTTTTTTTGTGGATATGTTTTGAGTGAATGTAGAGAGGGGGCGTTTTTGTGTGTGTGTGTGTGTGTGTATGGGGTTTTGTTTTGTGTGTGTGTGTGTGTGTGTGTGTGTGTGTGTGTGTTGTGTGTTGTGTGTGTGTGTGTGTGTGTGTGTGTGTGTGTGCGCGCCGCGCGCGCGCGCTCGAGCGAGAGAGTTTTGGTTTTATTTGTTTGTCTAGTGAGTATATGTGCATGCTCGCATACACGTAGTAGGGGGGAAAGGGGAAGCGTGGTGTTGTGTGTGTGTGTGGTGTGTGTGTGTGGTGTGTTGTGTGGGTGTGTGTGTGTGTTTGTGTGTGTTTTTGTTTTGGTATGTGTGTGGGGTGTGTATTGTGTGGGGTTGTGTGTGTGTGTGTGGTGTGGGGGGTGTGGTGTGTGTGTGTGTGGGGGGTGGGGGTGTTTTGTCGGTGTGTGTGTGTGGGGTGTGTGTGTGTGGGGTGGGTCTGTCAGGGGGTTTGTGTGTTGTGTGTGTGTGTGGGGTGGGGGTGTGTGGGTAGTGGTTTGTGTGTGTGTGTTGTTTAAAATGGGGTGGGGTTTTTTTTGTGTGCATGTTTTTTGGGGGGGTTTGGGGGGTTTTTTCTTTTTTTTTAAATTTTTTTAAAAAATTTTTTTTTTTATGGTGTTCTGGGGGGAGAGAGAGAGAGAGGGGAGAGAGTGAGAGAGGGGAGAGAAAAGAGAGAGAGAGAGAGAGGAAGGGAGGAGAGAAAAGAGAGAGAGAGAGAAAAAAAAAAAACTCCCCAACTCCCGGGTTTCAAAATTTTCTGAGAAAACAAAACTATTTGTTTTCAAGTCCACCACCCCGAAAAAATGCAAAATCAAGGTGTTCAACCCTGCCCTTTTTTTTGGTGGTTTATTTTTTTATTGTAAAAGAAAATGTAAAAAAAACAAAACACGGGTTTTTGTCATCACTGCAACCATAAAAGGTTCTTTCTCCCCTGTATCATGAATGTTTTTTTTTTGGATGAAGCCCACATCTTTTCTTTCAATTGCAAAAACCCTTTCACATCTAAAAAGGGACATGAACTTTTTAAAATTTCCCCTTTTGCACAAAGGAAAAAGGGTAACTTTTGGGTTTGGGATATTCTTTCAAATGGCAAAGGGTTTATGATTGAAAATTCGGGGAAAACCCTCCCCCTAAATTTAATGAACAATGCGAAAAATTTTGGTAAAGGGGTAATGCATTTTTTCCCCTCTAAAAGTTTTTTTCTAAAACACGTGATTTTTCAAAAACCCCCATTAAAAAATGAACGGCTGGTGACCACTTTTAAATATTCATGTCCCTCTTTTAAGAATAAAGGCGGGGGGCCCACAGTAAAAAATTCCCTGTCCCCCCATTAGAATGAAGGTTTGGTGACCACAGTAATTTTTTGTCCCTCATTAAAATAAAAACGGCCTTGGTGCCCACTTTTAAAAATTCTGCCCCTCTTTAGAATAAAGGTTTGGTGAAATTCGAAATATTACCCTCATTATAGAATGGTGGTGAAAAGGGTTGCAATATAACCCAAAAATGATACTAAGGGGTAGGGGAGGGGTTAAGAAAACCCCCCCCCCCCCCCCCCCCCCAAATGGGGGGGGCCCCCCCCCCCCCCATTTCCAGCCCCCCCCCCCCCCCCCCCCCCCCCCCCCCCCCCCCCCCCCCCCCCCCCCCCCCCCCCCCCTTTCCCCCTCCTCCCCCCCTCCCCCCCCCCCCTTTTTGGGACCGATGTCGCTCGGAGGGTTGCTGTCTCAGGCGTAAAACGCATTGGTTGATTTTTTCGGCAGCTCAGATGCCGTGCCGTGTCCGTGGGTATAAAAGCGACAGGCTGGGCTTTCACAGGCGAAGCAAGGATGGCAAGTGGAGGAAGTACAGAGACCCAGGGGCTTGAAGAGGGAACCCAAAACGAGTCTGGCCTGCATCGTGGAGTTCTGCGTGCCGCTCAGGAGGTCCAGACTCGCTGGGGCTGTGGCTTGAGATGTGGCCTTGCTAGGCCTCGTCAGGGTGCAGGTCAGGCCACGGTCTACACTGAGTGCTCCTTGACCTCGGACTCCACAGAGCCAGAACCAGCCTCCCAGACATGCCGACTGAGCCTGAGTGAGCTGTTGGCTTTGATTCACCTTTCAGGCCCTTTTCAGGGCCACATTCATTTCCCAGCGTGGGGGAAACTCTCGTTGCAAGCGTTAAGAACACCACAGTACACACACAACACACCACACACACACACACACACACACACTCACACACACACACAAAACACAGAGAGTTTCATCATCAACACACACAAACACACACCCCCACACACCCCAACACACACACCCCACACACACACACACTCGCTCCAAAACAGCACACACACACACACAGAGAAGATACACCACCACACACACACACACACACACAAAACACACACAACAAAACACACACACACAAAACACCACACACACACACACACACGCACACCCCAGAGAAGTACACTCACTAAATCACACAAAGACACACAAAGACACCCCACACACACACACACACACACCACACACACACCCCAAACTACACAACCAACCACACTCTCACTCACCAAACACACACACACACACACACACGACACCCCCCACACACCAACACCACACCACACACCCACGCACACACACACAGGCGCGCCGCGCACGCACCACCGTACACCACACACACACACGCCACGCACGCACGCACGCACGCACGCACGCACCACGCACCCACCCACACACAACACACACACCACACAAAACACACACACACTGCTTAAAACAAGGAAAGATTTTTTCTAGACCAGACTAAAAAAAAATCACTGCAGAGGCTGCCGCCAGTCAAGACATCTTGATCGAACAGTCCATGCAAATATGCCCTCGTTCACTATTGACCTTGTGTATGTGCCCGTGCGTGTGTGGGAGGTGGTGAGGGGGAGGAGGACAGGTGGGAGGTAACGGGACCCCAGGTGTTTTTAATGAGAATCGAACAACACAGAACATCCAAACACACACAACACACACGGCAAAACACGACACACACGACACAAGGACAACACACGTCAACACTGAAACAAACATCACCTTTATAAAGGCTGCTTCAAGAAGTCAAAGTCGTTGGAAGGTTTTGCTGTGTTGGGGTGTGTGTGTGTGTGTGTGTGTGTGTGTGTGTGTGTGTGTTGTGTGTGTGTGTGTGTTGTGTGTGTGTGTTTGTGTGTTTGGTGTATTGGTGCTTTGTTGTGTGTGTGGTGTGTGTGTGTGTGTTGTGTGTGTGTGTGTGTGTGTGTTTTTGTTGTTGTTTTTGTTGTTGTTGTTGTTGTTGTTGTTGTTGTTGTTGTTGTTGTATTTAACGTCTGTTCACTAAAGTGATTAGACGGTGGGAAGCATGGGGAAAAGGGAAGGGATGGGGAAAAGTGGGAGGGAGTTGACTGCATGTAAAAAATTTGACATGAACGTATGTGTGTTTGTCGGTACTTGCATGAGTGTGTACAAGTGTTTAAGATATAATTATTGCATAGGGAAAATGGTAAAAAAACGTTACATAATATAAATCAATGAGGATCAAAACTATGAATATATAAATATAAATGAAAATCTACCAAATATGAAAAAACAATAACGCATTAATCCTTAGAGAACAGGGAAATACCAATCCTAACTCACTTTCGCCCTCAACCAGTTTTCGGGCGAAAGTGACCTAGGATTGGTATTTCCCTGTTCTCTGACAAGTAAGACTTCAATAACCAAAAAATAACGATTATCTACAAACAGACATACTGTGTAGGGTTATCCGTTTTTAATACTAATTTACTAAACTTTTCAGATTTTAGTTTTTGCTTAATTCTGTGTTTTTCCTGGTCATTCTCAATAACATCATTTTCACGCAAACATTCATCAAATGCATCTTTGTCTTTCATGTGAAATAAAACTACAGTCTTTAACTGTTCTCTAAAGCTTTTAAAACCGAGTTATATTTCTGACATAAAATCCACACACTTATCCCAGCATGTCTTCCACTGAAAGCTAGTTTCGACAAAGTGTTTCTCTTTTTAACTATGTCTCTTTCTGCTGAACAGTCATCTATAATAAATAGTGTCTGTGTTCCTTCAAACAGTTTATAAAACTGTTCTAAACACTCACTCAGTTTATTGCTAGGATTAACTAAATATATTTTATCATCTGTCCATATAAACCTTCTATTATGATATGCTTTGTTCCATTTAAGTGTTGGGCAGAAAATCACAATATGATCAAAATTATAACGATAAACTGTTTGTAACAGGTCGAGGATAAATATTGTTTTTCCACAACCAGTTTGTCCACAAATTAATGAACAATGAGGGGTTTTTGTCATAAAGTTTAACTGCTCCATAGTTTTAATAATAGAATTTAATCTAATCCAGTTATTGTTTTTATCATGCTCTCTGTCAAAACTTGTTCAGTATAATAAAATCCTATAAGTCTAAATGTGTAAGATTAATCCAATTCAGTTCTGTAAGATTGTTTCTATTTAGACTAATATTGATTTTGTTGCTTGTTGTTATGACCTTAATATCCTCACCATTGTTAAGAACGACGACAGTAACTTTAAGACTGTCAACGTCTAAGTTTTGCCAGCTAATTAGAATTCCTTTTAGAAGGACGTCGCTAACGCCCACAGCCCCATTCCTCTTCACATCTTTTAAGACAGAAATTTCAAATATCATTGTGAACGCATCTCCTAATTTCATTTGTGGAATGAATTGTAATTTTGTAGAAGCATCTTTTAAAACCGTTTCTCTTCTGTGGAGGATGTACTGTTTATTCCCATACGGCTTTATTTTCAATCTCTTTCCGACTATTGTCATCTGGCATAAGACTTACATGTAAAGGGCCAGAGTTGAATGCTTTTCTGAAACTTTTTTGGCGGCTAAAAAATGTAAATGGGCTTATGAATTCAAATTTTATTTCCCATTCTAAATATGGTTCTAAATGCCATTTGAGGTCAGGTTTTCGAACTATTTTATATTCATAACTGGCCAACATTATTTGCTTCTAGATTGCGCAGTTGTTCTAGTTTAGGAAACTTTTTGCTGTCGCCAACCTCTTTGCGTTTATAATCACCATCTTTAGTGTACTCAAAACCATACAAAGTGCCTATTTCACCATTCTGTTCAAAGTCCACAACGTCTGCAAGGTCTTTTAATTCTAAAGTTATACACCTCACAGGCGCTAATGTAACTCCGGATTCTTCTGGCCCGCGCGACATTTTTAGTACAGTTTATTATTTTATTTCCAAAACAATGTGCAGGTTATCACATTTTACGACTTCCCCCGTTTTGTCTTTGATCTTTATATTAAATGATCCGACCCTCCCACAAACTAATCTTTTAAACTGTAAATTAGGGAATTGTATAATTTCATAATCGCAATATGCAGCTTTTCCTGACGGAAAAGCTTTTAAAAACATTTGAGGGCTCTCCATCATATAAGTTTTCATCAGTGCTTAGCTCATTCAAATGAACATAGAGTAATGAATGTACTGCAAGATCGAGCGGATTTTCTCCCTCATAAGTAGTTTTGTTTGATGTAACTTTAAATCTATGATTGTCAGCTGCAAAGCCTAACATTTTAGCTAGCTCTACATCAAAAAGGTAATGTACTACTTCTTCTTCAGGTTTGAATGTTAACATTGTTTTTAGATTTGCATTGTTAAGTTTGAGAGTAATGTTGAAGTTACTCATTGCTTCTTTTAGTGAGCAAAACCCGTAATAACCATCATGTATGATTAACTGGCTAACTTTGGCCCCTGATTTGTTAACTTTTAGAACCGTATTATTATTCTTTGATTCAGTTATATTAAACCATGGGACTTTTGTAGAATATTTCATGGAGTGCGACCATTTTGGTTCCGCAATCGTTCTCAACAGCATGTTTTAAATCCGTAGGACTGTCTTGGTTGTTATTGTTACAAACCTTTTTTAAACGAAATAAAAATGAGCGCGTTTAAATATACTAAAGATGCAAAATATTCTGTTGGGCCCACTACAATCTAAAAATAGCAATACACT
>JAFLJL010014404.1:405815-448462 GCA_018398815.1 Conus ventricosus | reverse complement strand
TTCTATCGAAGTTTTTTTTTTTGCCCCTAATGAGATGTTAATGGCATAAGTTAAGGGCTGACAATATTTTTTGAACAGAAATTTTTTGCATATCAAAGTGTTTTAAAAAGATATTTTGGAGGCGTTTTAGAGGGAATGGTATGTGAACATCTGTATACACATGTTAGTTGAAAAAAAGATACTTTTGTTTCTCTCAGCTCTCTCCTTTTACCACAATTTGTCTTCATGCATTTTCAGCTCTTAATGCATTTTAGCTGTCATTCTGACTCTGATCTGTCCATTAATTTTCATGACTGGGAGGCTTATGCCCAAGAGTCTTCATTTACATACTTCAGTCTTAATTTGCCAATAATGCATCCGAAATATCAAGGCAATCTGTCCAGGGCAGATGTATCGGCGGGGGGTCAAAATGCCTGTGCACGTGCAGAACAGCTCAGGAGAAGGTGAGGAGGTTCAGCTGATTGTCTTCTCTCTATTGTGTGTGGGTTACATCCCTGCCAGTCCGACCACTTGTCCGTTGACACGATTACGTTTGTTTTTACCAGTCGAAAGTCAGTACCGCCGTTGACACTAATGAGCCGTTGTCCTTTCCTCGTGACCACAAAGCCCAGCCTCATGTCTCAGCTGTATATAAAGCCAGCTCTCGCACAGAGGATTCACAGGTCTTCTGACGCGCAGCAGAAGAATGATGGAGAGAGCTTCCCAAGACAGGCGTCCAGGAAAGACTTGAAGAGGAGGCTGAAACGGTGGAGAAGAAAGCGGCAGAACGGCAGTGGCAAGAGAAGCACTGCTGCTGTTGCTGTGGATGCTGCAGCCTCCCACTCTCCTCCAGCGACCAGGACGGAGCCACTCCTCCCTCCACCCCACCCCCCCCCCCCCCCCCTTCCTCCAATGCCTCAAGTGGACTGGGAGCAGCCACGCTTTGAAGAGCTCGATGGCCAGATTCCAGAGGACCGAGAAGAGAGAATGCGGTTCCTCAATGACCCAGCCTTTAAACTGAGGCTGGCCATGGAGTGGAATCTGCCACCGGCGGGAGCACGTGCCCTCTTGCACAGAGTCAGGCTGGTGTGAGCTGGCCACCAGCTTTCATTTTCCCAGGCCCTTTTCAGGGCCACCCTACTTTTCCACAGTCAGCTGGCTCGGTTCGTTGCTATTTTTTGATACTTATTTGCAGAAATGATCTACTCCTCCACACACACACACACACACACACACACACACACACACACACACACAGAGGCACACACAGGCACGTGCGCGCGCACTCACATGCACATAGAAAACACACACGCACGCACGCACACACGAACACACACACACACACACACACACACACACACACACACCACACACACACACACACCACACACACACACACACACACACACACACACACACACACACACACACACACACATGAACGCGTATACAAATGCACGTAGTCACTTGAACACATACATAAATACATACACACGCGCGTGCGTGCGCATGTGTGCACACTCAGACACAGACGTGCGCACACCGCAGACACAAAAACAAACGCACGTGTGCGCACACACACCCTCGCCCTGCCTGGACCCATCATCTGATATATAGGAGATAGTCTGCTCCCCATTTTTCCTAACATGATTATTTATTTTTTTAAAGCATTGTTTTTCTGTTTTTTTTTTTCCCGGCATGTCCGTTGTTGGTTGGTTTTTGACTGGTCAGTTATTAAAACCGTTATTTACTTCGTGTTCTTCGCCCCCGGGATAGTTAGTTTCCCCAGTAAGTTGCCTGGTTTTTTTTTTCCCTTGGTTATTCTGTGATGTTTTATTGTAAAAAAAATTGAAGGGTTGGTGGTTTTCCAAATCTGAATGAACATGTGTTATTCTATGTGTCTGTAATTGAAATTAAAAGGTTTATACCCTAAATTTGACAGGGGCATTTGAGATGTCTCTTTTTCGTTTATTATTTCCATTTATTGATTTGATTTGCATGTGATGCTTTGAAGAGTACTCCAGGCACACGAGATGGAAACAAGGTTTAAAGGGCCCGTAAGAACCTTCGTGTCCAAAAGCCCATTTTCGAAAAACACACACACACACACAAAAACACAACACACCCCACACAACACACCACCCACACACACACCGCACCAAAAAGAAACGAACCTTATACATTTTCACCCCCATACAAATTCCCTTTTTTTTATTCATTCTTTTCATTCATTCTTCATTTTCATTATTCTTTATCTTGCTAGTCATCTTCTTCCTTTCCCTTCCTTCCTTCCTTCCTTTCCCTTTGCGAAGGGGG
Organism: Conus ventricosus; assembly: GCA_018398815.1. Classification (NCBI taxonomy): domain Eukaryota; kingdom Metazoa; phylum Mollusca; class Gastropoda; order Neogastropoda; family Conidae; genus Conus; species Conus ventricosus. The sequence goes on along the minus strand of JAFLJL010014404.1, from coordinate 446,167 downwards.
GGACGGGGAAAAGAGGGGTGGGTGTGTGGGGGGTAGGGGGTGTGCCGTAAAAAAGACGCGGGTGGCTTGCGTGCTTTGTTGGTGGAAACAAAAACGCTCCCGGCATTTGGTTGGCAAAAAGCCGAGCAGGCCGTGTCCTCAGTGCCTGTGTGAGCGGGGGGGACGTAAAGTCCCATTAGGGGGCGCCTACCTACCGACTGAGCTGACGGGCTCTAAAAACAAACACCATTGTGGGTATTTTTCCAGACGAAATCTTCCTGTTTGTGAGTGTTATTGATTTTGATTTTCATTTATTACTTTGTGGTTGGGTCGGTGTTTGTTTTTATCACCGTTTTAGTTGGGTTTGAAGTTGCAAGTTGGTTTAGTTACATTTTATATATGCTGTAAAATAATGTAAAAAAAAAAAGCATATCAAGGGGGGTAATGCACTTTGGCCCGTCTGTGAGGTCCCCCTCTTATTGATTGTTTTTTGTTTCGGGTGGTCAGTGTTTGCACAGGTTCTGACTGGACAGACACAGGGTGGTCGGGTTTTTATGCCAGTGTTAAGTGGACGGCCCCCGGGTGGTCAGTGTTATGACTGTTACATGACTGGACAGCCGGGGGTGGTCGTGTTTGCCAGTGTTCATGATGGCAGAAAAGGGTGGTCAGTTTTTGCACGTTTTTAAAGGGGGGGACAGACACAGGGTGGTCAGTGTTATGCACAGTGTTCATGATGGACGCCAGGGTGCAAAAGGCTATCATAAAACAGTACAGAGGGTAAACTGATTGGAAATTGTTCATAGTTCCGTGATGTTGACAAATGGTACACGTGCACACACGCCCCACATACACGCACGATTGTGCGCGCGCACACCACACACACAACACACCACACACCAACCCACAGACACACCACACACACACACAAAAACCCCACCCCACACACACACCACACACACACACACACACACACACACACACACCCAACCCTTTCCCAACCAAAATGATTTCTTGATGGCAGCGCTTTTTGAAAAGGAATTTTTTTTTTCGTTTGTGTGAGAGAAAATTTTCCCCTCTTGCCAAGTATTTTTTTCGTATTTCTTTAATTTTTATTTGTTCTTTTAATTTTTTTGTTTGCTGTATATTTACTGTATTTGTTTAACTTTTTTTTATTTATCTTTTTTTGGTTTGTTTCAGTGGGCCGTTTTTTTCTTCGTCCCTTGTTTTTCTTTTCTTTTTTTTAATTTTCAATTTTGTTTGGTTAAAAATGTTGCAAAAACGGTTCATTGTACAAGGTTCATGTGCTGTGAAATATTGATTTGAAGAAAAAAAAAAAACAAAACAAACAAAAACGTACTTACTTAGTCACGAAGGCACTGTTGTGTAAAATAATGTTAAAAAAAAGAGTTTAAAATGAGGTAATGTCTGTTGAGTCAGTCAGTTAGTTATGGCGCTTAATTTTAATCAAAAGCTCTAAAGCGCTTACAAAAATAAAAGGGTTAAAAGAAAACAAAAATGAAACAGTAAGAAGAGAATATTGTAGAAATACCATTTTGGGTGTGCGTTTTGCCCGTTTCTATTTTACGGGGTTTTAAAAAAAAGAAAAAAAAAAAAGAAAAAAAAAGAAAGAAAAAAACGGGGGGGAAAGGCAAAGAGAAAAGAAAAAAAAAAGAAAAAAAAAAAGGAAAGGGGAGAGACTTAGCAATCCCCTGTTGTTTTTGTTGTTGCTGTTGCTGTTGTTGTTGTTGTTTGTTGTTTTGTTGTTGTTGTTGTTTTTGTTGTGTGTGTGTGTGTGTGTGGTGTGGTGTGTGTGTGTGTGTTGTGTGTGTGTGTGCTGTGTGTGTGTGTGTGTGTGTTGTGTGTGTGTGTGTGTGTGGGGTTGTGGTTGGTGTGTGTGTGGTAGGTGTGTGGTGTGTGTTTGTGTGGGTGTGGTGTGTGGTGGTGTGGTTTTGGGTGTTGTGTGTAGGTGTGTGTGTGTGTGTGTGTGTGTGTGTGTGTGTGTGTAGGTGTTGGGTGTGTGTGTGGTGTAGGTGTGTGTGTGTGTGTGTGTGTGTGGTGTGGTGTGTGTGTGTGTAGGGTGTGTGTGTGTGTGTTTGTGTGGTGGTGTGTGTGTTGTGTGGTGTGTGTGTGTGTGTGTGTGTGTGTGTGTGTTGGGGTGTTTGTGTGTTGTGTGTGTGTGTGTGTGTGTGTGTTTTGGTGTGTGTGTGTTTTGGGTGTGTTTGTTTTGGGTGTGTGTGTAGGTTTGTGTGTGTGGGTGTGTGTGTGTAGGTGTGTGTAGGTGTGTGTGTGTGTGTGTGTGTGTGTGTGTGTGTGTTTTTGTGTGGGGTTCCCTATTCGTGGGTGGAATTTTTAAAAAAAAAAAAAGAAAGAAAGAAAAAGGAAAAAAGAAAGGAAGAAAGAAAGAAAAAAAAAAGACACTCGGGCACAAACATTCCCAAGCACGGTTCGTCAGTGTCGGCGCTCCCACCGCCCGGGATTTTTGGCATGCCCCCACACACTGAACGCATGACCCAAAGGGTGTTGGAAACCCCGAGACTGACACCAGGTACACATGTCTTAACCGGGAAGACAGACAGACGACGAAGACGACACACACACCCCAACGCACGCACGCACCCCGCAGCACACACGCACGCACGCACGCAGCAAACACCCCCAAAACCCCAAAACCCCACACCAAAAAAACCTTCCAAAAAGCAGTTTTCTTGATGAATAGAAAAAGGGAAGAAAAAGAAATCTTCAACGAAAGTATAAGAAATGACGTATGACATCATAGGGAAAAAGGGTTCGCGCGCGCGCGCGAGTGTGTGTGTGTTGTGTGTGGTGTGTGTGTGGTGTGTGTGTGTGGGTGTGTGTGTGTGTGTGGTGTGTTTTGTCAGTGTTTTCGTTTGACCTATTCCGACCGAAAGGCTGTGCCAGCCCTGAATCAACGTCAGTCTGTGTTTGTTCCTTTCCAGCGTTGTTGCTGTTGGAATGTGTCGGTTTGGTTTTAGTCAAACCTTTTTACAGGCTGGAAAAACTGTTCAAACGAACAAAAGTATTTACTCAGTCACGAGGTACTAAAAGGTTAAAAAAACAAAAAAATAAAACGAATAAAAAAAAATGTTGAACGGTGATCAGAAATATCACTTTCCCTGCGTCATGCCTTTCGGTAAGTGTCGCCCACACACCCCAAACACACCACACAACCACCACACACACACACACAAAAACACCACCCAACGTGCGCGCGCACGATGCACGCACACAGCACGCACACCCCACACCCACCACCCACCCCCACGCCAACAAAAAACAGCCAGCCAACCCAATGTGCCCAAAGAAAATGCCCAGCTCACTGGGAAAATGTGGTAGCCCTGGAAGGGCTTTTCCCTTTTTTTCTTTTTTTTTTTTTTTTTTTTTTTGCTTTCGTGAAAGATTGGTAGAAAGGGGTGCCGACGGCGAGCGTTAACCCCCAAAAACCCTGCAGTGTGCGGCCCTGGCGTTTTTTCAAAGGCGTAGACGAGCTAGCCGTGACGTCTTTCTCTTGGGGGTGCTCGGTGTGGGTGACGGGATACGGATGACGTTTCCAAAACACTTTGGCACCCCCATGGGTTTTTCCTCGTGATGAGGCCCGAAATAGTTTGACACCACCACGACGTGCCGCGACGGATGTTGTCAGAAAAGAAAGAAAGAAAAAAAAAAAAAAAAAAAAAAAGAAAAAAAAAAAAAATCTGCAAAGTTCGGTTTTAAAAGCCTTGTGTCAAGCAGTAAACAAGTGGGGTATTGATCTCCTTTCTGGGGAAGGGGTATTGATCTCCCCTTTCTGTTTAAAACAAAGGGAAAATTTGGCCCTCGCGCCTTTCTCTTGTTGCATGTTGTCTCTGTATCTACAGATGAAACCATTTATTTTTTGTTTTTTTTTTTTTGTTTTTTTTTTTCAAGACTAAAAAAAAACCAAGAACATGCTCTATCCAAAGAGAGAGAGAGAGACGGGAAAAAAGGGGCTCGAGCGAGCGCGTCGGTATCAAAAGGGAAAAACTGCGAGAAAAGCACGTACGAGGAAAAAACCAAAATCGGTGATTGTCCCCCCTTCTTCTCTCGCTTTCCCCTCTCTCTCTCTTCCCCTCTCTCTCTCTTCTCCTCTCTCTCTTTTCTCTCTCTCTCTCTCTGCGTATAAACGCCTTTTTTTGAGAAAAAAAAATTATTTAACATTCCCGTATTCAGTCTGAGCTAATATCACGTAAAATTTTCTGCAACTTTGTTATTCAGAAATTGAACCCTGCATATTTTTTTTTTTTTACTCATTATTTTGTAGTTGTACTATTTTTCCCTTTTCATTGGATCAATCTTTATTTTTTTTTAAAAACATCTAAATAGCACATGCTTGTCTTATTCTTTTCTTTAAATTTATCATCGAATTTTCGTCCTGTGGCCTTTGAGTCGTGTAAATAGTTGGCTAGATATATTGTGTATTTTTGTTTTCATACTTTCTTCTTTTTCTTCTTCTTCTTCTTTTTTTCTTTTCTATACTTGTTATTTTATAGACAATTTCTTTTGGCACTATTGTTGTGATTTTTTTTTTTCGCTAGGGCCTGAGTTAAAAAAACACGTTTTTTATGCTTATCTATATCCCCGTAAATAAAATTTCGTTCGTCGTTCGTTTTCTCTCTCTCCTCTCTCTCCCCTCTCTCTCTCTCTCTCTCCTCCTCTCTCTCTCTCTTCCTCTCCTCTCTTCTTCTCTTGAGTCAAGGTTAGTGCGTAGGGTGGCCCGTTTTTATCCTCTAACCCCACCCCACCCCCCCCTGTCGAAAAGAAACACAAAACAAACAAAAAGGTGGGCAGTGTGTCGTGTGCTCTGTACAACAATTTAAGCGATTGTAAAGGGAAAGTCATGTCATGTCTGTCATGTCATTCATGTCCGTATTTGGTATAGAATCAGCGTTTTAACACAGTTTTACATGTTGCTTTTGTGTTGATTTTCTTGCTTTTGTTGTTTTCAACCCCCAAACCCCCCCCCCCCCCCCCCTCTGTCACGGCCCTCCCCGTCCCTTCCCTCCCTCCCAAATAATGCATACATGCTCACTGGACGGTCTGTGTTGTTCTGTCCCCTTTAACACACCTGGGTCTGTTACCTCCCTCCCTTTCTACCCCCCCCCCCCCCCCCCCCCCCCCCTATCCCCCCAGAAAGCACAGATAAACAAGGTGCAGTGAGAGAGGGGCATGTTTGCATGGGAAATGTTCGATCAAGTTTCTTGACTGGAGGGAGCCCCCTTTTGCTGGTTGTTGTTGTTGTTGTTGTTGTTGTCGTTGTTTTTTTCGTTTGATTGGAGGAAATCTTTTGTTCCTTTAAAACATTGTGTACTCAGAGTTTTGCGAAAGCCCTGCCGAATGTGTTTTCCCTAGTCCGAAGATCCTCCCCCCACCCCACCCCCCCCCCCCCCAAATCGGAACGAATACTGAACCTTTTTGACGTTGTCCTTTGGCATTGTTATAGTTGTGAACGTGGTGTTCCGATTCAGCCCAAACATTTTTCTGCTGGTCGTCTTTTGCACAATTAAACAGAAAAAAAAGAAAAAAGAAAAAAGAAAGGAAAAAAAAAAAAAAAACCCAAAACGACCAAACAAACAACACAGAAAAACTTAACAAAGGTATAAGCAAGAATATGAAAAAATCGTAAAAGGACAAATACGGTTTAAAGGGGTTTTTGCGTGCGTTTGTGTGTGTGTGTGTGTGTGGTGTGTGGTGTGTGTGTGTGTGTGTGTGTGTGTGTGTGTGTGTGTGCGTGCGTGTGGTGTTGGGGTGTGCGTGGGTGTGTGTGTGTGTGTGTGGTGTGTGTGTGTGTGTGGGTGCGATTTTGTTGTTTTCCTTTTATGGCAAAGAGACCCAATTCGGCTATCACTGGGGTGGTGTTTTGTGTGAAAGATGGCTGATAAGCAAAAAACCCTTTCTGGAATAGTTGTTGCAGTGTGGACAGGGCAGACCCGGAATGGCCAGGTGAAAGGTGCTGTTTGCTCTGTTTTTCCCAAAAATGAATTTTTGTGCTGTGCCTCCACTGCCTATGATAAATTGATATGAAGCACGTATGCTTTTATTGATTTTTTTTTTTTTTCTGCGTACTCAGGTGTACCGCTCAGGCCAGTTTTCTCACAGGGGGAAGATGCAAAAGCCCGGGGGCCTCCTGCAGGTCCTGAGGACGGCGCGCCTGTCAGTTAGCTCGTGACCTGGATCACCAGTCTAGGTCTCTTAGTGCAAGTTGTTGTGGCGCCCATAGTGAGGAAAAGCTTTCTCGTCAGTGGACAGAGAATGAGAAACAGGGGCTGCAGGCCCTATATAGTGGGTGTGTCGTGGGGGGGGGTTGCTTCTCACAGAGGAACGCATTGGTCGTTCATTTTTGCGCATCTCATTTTCCTCAGACTGTACTTTGAGTCTCTGGTGTGTTCATGCCAGTTCTGCAAGTGTGGCATGCAGTGGACGCCAAGGGGAGGTGGCAGCTCTTTTGAGGGACACTGTGTGGAAAATCAGTGTCGGGGCGCAGAAAAACCCCCAGCCCTGTGGGTGAGGGGGTCTAGCCTGTGTCGCCGGGAGAGGGCTCCCGGAGATGTGGGGGGATTTGGGGAAGGACGTGCCTGACTGTGATACCGTGGCCTGGAATACCCTGCTGTTTTGTGGGGTGCAGACATGGGGGCACTCCTTTTCGGGGTTGGGCTGGGAAAAATTTTCCCCCTTTGGCCGCAGTCAGCGAGTGCCCCCCAAATTTTAGGGACTGTGCGCGCTCCAGCGACTTTCGTCCTGTCCCCCCTTGAGGCGGCCTCCCCCCCACAGGCCCTCGCGACCGGCATGAAGAAAGGCCCCCCCAGTGGTCCTGGAAGAACCTGAAGTTTGGAGGACACAGGCAAAACACCGACGCCCATCGTGGTCAACCAACAACCTGAAATTGAACCAACGTTAGGCCAAATTTGACCAAAATTGAACCAACATTCAAAAAGATGACGACCGAATGAGCAATGTTCAAAGGGAAAACCCAGCTAGAGGACAAATGCGAGACCCTAACGAAAAATCCCATGCTGCAGGGGACGCAGTTGCCACAAAAATGCAGACCACGTCTGCAGGAAACCCTTTTCCTTAAGGGCCTCAGACCCCAGGACGTTAATCTCCCCTCAATGCAATGCAGTGATTCCCAGAGTGTCCCTGAGGGGTTCGCTAGGAGTGTCGTGCGCTTTGGGGCGGAGAGAAGAGAGGAGAGGAGAGAGGGAGAAAAAGGGGAGAGAGAGAGGGGAAAAGAGAGAGAGAGAGAGAGGAGGGGAAGAGGGAGAGAGGGAGAGAGGAGGGAGAAGGGGGGAGGAGGAGAGGAGAGAGGAGAGGCCCCAGGGCGTGTTCCTGGTTTGAGTTTGTTATGGAAGGAACAATGCGGGACCTGAAGGGAGATCTGTGGAGTGCTCAGGATGGTTTTTTTTGGGAAAAAAAGAAATTACTTGGTCAAACCCCTTTGTCTGCTTTTATTCATTCATATGTCTGGAACTCACTTCCACCGAATCTGCAAAAAAATGAGTACTTTAAAACTTTTCAAGAACATTTGCATAAACATTTTATGTCTCAGTAGTTAATTATTCTATTACAATGATTAGCGTCCATTCGCTAAGTCTTCTGTGAACCCTACTTTTAATAAATCGTCTCAACATAAAAACCCACTCCGTTAAACTCGCTCATCCCCACTAGAGAACAGGAAAAGGCCGACTCTAAGCCACTTGCTCCACCACCGAGTTTTTTGGGCAAAAGTGGCCTAAAAGCAGCCTTTTCCTGTGGCGGAAGAGAGAGAGAGAGAATCACCGGCCAGACAGACAGAGAAGAGAGAGACAGAGAGAGAAGACAGACAGACGCAGAGAGGCGGGCAGACAGACAGACACACACACACACACACACACACGCAAGCGCATATTACTGTTCTTTGACAAGTAAGACTTCAATAACTAAAAAATAACGATTATCTACAAACAAACGTACTGCGTAGGGTTATCCGTTTTTAATACTAATTTACTAAACTTTTTAGATTTCAGTTTTTGCTTAATCCTGTGTTTTTCCTGATCATTTTCAATAACATCATTTTCACGCAAACATTCTTCAAATGAGTCTCTGTCTTTCATGTGAAATAACACTACAGTCTTTAACTGTTCTCTAAAGTCTTTTAAAACTGAGTTATATTTCTGGCATAAAATCCACACACTTATCCCAGCATGTCTTCCACTGAAAGCTAGTTTTGACAAAGCGTTTCTCTTTTTAACAATGTCTTTTTCTGCCGAACAGTCATCTATAATAAATAGTGTCTGCGTTCCTTCAAACAGTCTATAAAACTGTTCTAAACACTCACTCAGTTTATTGCTAGGATTAACTAAAAATATGTCATCATCTGCCCATATAAACCTTCTATCATGATATGCTTTGTTCCATTTAAGTGTTGGACAGAAAACTACAATATGATTAAAATTATAACGATAAACTGTTTGTAACAGGTCTAGGACAAATATTGTTTTTCCACAACCAGTCTGCCCACAAATCAATGAGCAATGAGGAGTTTTTTGTCATAAAGTTTAACTGCTCCATGGTTTTATAGCAGAATTTAATCTAATCCAGTTATTATTTTTATCATACTCTCTGTCAAAACTTGTTCAGTATAATAAAACCCTACGAGGCCTAAATGTGTAAGATTAATCCAATTCAGTTCTGTAAGATTGTTTCTATTTAAGTCAACATTGATTTTGTTGCTTGTTGTTATGATCTTAATATCCTCGCCATTGTGAAGAACGACGACAACAACGTTAAGGCGTTTAAACGTCTAAGTTTTGCCAGCTAATATTAATTCCTTTTATAAGGTCGTCACTAACGCCCACAACCCATCCTTCTCCACATCTTTAAAGACAGAAATTTCAAATATCATTGTGAACGTGTCTCCTAATTTTCTGCTTGGAAGAACTGTAATTTTGTAGAAGCTTTTTTTACAACTGTTTCTTTTCTGTGGAGGATGTACTGCTTTTTCCCATACGGCGTTATTTCAATTTCTTTCCGACTATTGTCGTCCGGCATAAGACTTACATGTAAAGGGCCAGAGTTGAATGCTTTTCTGAAACTTTTTTGACGGCTAAAATATGTAAATGTGGCTTATGAATTCAATTTTATTTCCATTCTAAATATGGTTCTAAGTGCCAATTTGAGGTCAGGTTTTCGAACTATTTTATATTCATACTGGCCAACATTATTTGCTTCTAGATTGCGAAGCTGTTCTAGTTTAGGAAACTTTTTGCTGTCGCCAACCTCTTTGCGTTTATAATCACCATCTTTAGTGTACTCAAACCCATACAAAGCGCCTATCTCGCCATTCTGTTCAAAGTCCGCAACGTCTGCAAGGTCTTTTAATTCTAAAGTTATACACCTCACAGGCGCTAATGTAACTCCTGATTCTTCTGGTCCACGCGAACATTTTTTAGAACAACTTATTATTTTATTTCCAAAACAATGTGCAGGTTATCACATTTCACGACTTTTCCCCGTTTTGTCTGCAATTTTTATATTAAATGATCCGACCCTTCCACAAACTAATCTTTTAAAACTGTAAATTAGGGAATTGTATAATTTCATAATCGCAATATGCAGCTTTCCCTGACGGAAGAGCTCTTAAAACAGTTGAGGGCCTTCCATCATATAAGTTTTCATCAGTGCTCAGCTCATCCAAATGAACATAGAGTAATGAATGTAATGCAAGATCGAGCGGGCTTTCCCCTCATAAGTAGTTTTGGTTGGTGTAACTCTAAATATATAATTGTTAGCTGTAAAGCCTAAACATTTCAGCTAGCTCTTTATCAAATAGTAACCTCCTTCTTCTTCAGTTTGAATGTTAACATTGTTGTTAAATTGCATTGTTAAGTTTGAGAGTAATGTCAAGTTACTCATTGCTTCTTTTAGTGAGCAAAACCCGTAATAACCATCAGTTATTGTTAACTGGCTAACTTGGCCCCTGTTTTAATCAACTTTTAGAACCTTATTATTCTTCCTGGATTCACTTATATTAAACCATACGACTTTGTAAAATATTTCATGGAGCGCGACCGTTTTGGCCCCGCAATTGTTATCAATAGCATGTTCTAAAAACGAAGGACGGTCTTGTGTTGTTATTGTTACAAACATTTTTTAAACGAATAAAAATGAGTGCATTCAAATATACTGGTGCAAAATATTCTGTTGGGGCCGCACTACAATCTTAAAAATATAGCAACTGATACTCTTGACATTGCTGTGACCCAGACTGCCTCTTTTCATAAAAAGGTGAGTACTCCATTGAAGAGCTATCTTAACCCCCCTATTGAAAACGACCACATCAAGAAAGCGTGGTTTAGTCATCCGATGCAGTTTTATCAGAACCAGTTAAACTTTGCTGTGTTTTGCGCATCAACTGGTGTGGAGTGTCGTATGCTGATCATTTAAAGCACCATGATCCTTTGGTGAGGTCAGTGTACAGATTTCATTTCTATTACACCTTCAGACGTATTTTGACTGAACTGCAAGCGCCATTGCCAAATGACAAACCGTTTAATCCACTCAGCAACAGAATAGACATGAAGGCTTTTGAAAGGATCTGTAACGAATTCAATATTAACATCAAGACAGGCTTTAGACAAAAGTTGGATCATAATCATGGCCTAGGCGACCTTTATTTCGGGCACGCACAGAAAGTATAACTATGACTGGCATCCTCCTTTCAAATCTTCTTTTTTGGGCACAACTGTTGAGCCCGGGTCCCTACAGCAAGAGCATAAAACAGCATGGACAACATTTATCTTAGACGCTTTTAAGGGCCTAACTAGAGCGGGAATAGAACGAATAAACGACTCTATTCGTACTTACGTTTGGTGTTTGCTAGGTTCGCAAGCACAGGCGAGATCGAGCATAACTGATCCTTCTACTGGCTTTGACGCACAAAAACAATACTTAGCAAATTTAGAGACGCCATTAATTCTACAGTTGATTTACCTTCAAGTATTCAAAGGTACCAACATGTTTTACAATACGCAAGATCGAAAGTAGACTTTGCTGTTGGCACTGGTTTATACATGCTGCCTTCTGACCTCAGACTCCAGATAGGTACAATAAAAACTATAATAATGAAATTCTTATAGCAGGCAATGAACAGAAGGTTGGAAAAACGACATAAATTCGAGCCAGTAATATTACAAACAATAAAAGAACACCCAAGATTAAGTCATCCAATCCCCGAAGTCCAAACCCCAAAAGTCATTGAAGACTCAGCAAAGCTTGCGGACTCTGTTCGCGATGACCATGAATATGAAAAGACAGCGCTTGTTCTTGGATTAACTGGCATAGGATTACTCCTTCTTTATTTTACTAAAGAGTAACCCAACTATTAAGAGAACTAATGCCCATAAGTGCTCGGCCATAAAGCCAACTACTTTGCTTGCAGTAGACAAAAGCCAGCTGACAATACTCCCCAATATTCCTGGTAAAGCGTCTATAGCTTTACTGGCTAATTTTTTAATAAGCCCGCAAGATGATCAAGCTGTTTTTTTACCCATGATTTATCAGGCGGCGATGGAGGCGATGGTGGGGAGGTAAGAACTTTGATCACCGCCGCCTGTAATAGCCAACACCAGTGTACTTATTGCAAATCCTAAGGCCGTTATAACGCTTGCTAATGTGACTCCATGCTCTCTAAACAGCGTTCGTATTCGTTCTGCTAGCGTCGTGTCTTCATATAAAATTTTTTCGATAGTTTCCTCTATTCTATTCACTTGAGTTCGTAATTGGTCTCGGTTAGTAGTTAGCACTTCTAGTCTTGCTGATCTTTCTTGTTCAAGATCTTTTAGTCTTTGGGTTATTCTTTCTTTAATATCAGGCCCTAAGTTGGCGTCATCAGCCTCAACGAGTTTTTCTTTTTCTCTTTTTATATGCTCATCTAGTTCACCTAGTTTTGCTAAATTGTTTGTTAATTCGCCTCTGATCCTTCTCAAAGCATGATCAAGGGCCGCTATTTCTCGCATGGGCAGCGGGGAGTCGTGTATAGTCTTTAATGCTGTTTCTTCTGAAAACTGGTTTCTGCTTCTATTGCATTTATTATTCCATCTGCCGATTGATTTAATTCTTCAAGTTCCATGTTTTGTATTTGGTTATCTGTCGGGAGTTCTGTAGTGTGTTTTGAAGTTTAGCAACTGCCTCCGCCCTTAATTTTGGTCTAACAAGACCAAGGCGATTTTGATCTTTCACACTGAGTCTTTGTATAATTGTACTCTTGGCTAAAAACTTTGATGGTCTGGTTTAGTTGTAAGTCGAACAAGTTGCCCTTGATCGTTTTTTACAGACAAATGATCATCTTTTAATTCAAAATCATTTGGGTCTATAAATTCGGGAGGTTCTTGACCTAAACTTTGTAAAATGATTTAACCTTACTTTCTGTTAATTCATGCCGCATTGAGAGCATTGAGCGATGCCGTGTCAAAGGGATCATTTCACTCATGTCGTCTCCAGGATCAAAAACATCATAATCTTCTGCATCTTCAATGCCTGCCATGGTTTTAAATAATTAATTAATTTTTTTATTTTGCTTTATAAAAAAATGTCACAAGCACATGGCTCGATTCTTAACCCGCATAGAAGTCTGAAAGAACCCTTTGGCGTGAAGGGAAATAAGCGGACTATACTGTTCCAAATAATCCATCTACTATTGATGCAGATCAAATTCTTACTGTCAAATTTCCAGACCTAGGAGCAAATGACGTGATTGTGCCGGGCTCTGCGCGTCTTACTTTCAAAATAGCGCTCGCTTCAACAACAGACCCAAACAGGACAGTTGTACAGAATCGGGGGCGGGCAATCGTTAAGAAAATTTCTATAAAACTTGAGGGGCAAGAAATATTTTCTTTACACAATGCAGACATATTTTTAACCTATTCTGATCTATGGCTAACCGGGACTGAAAGGGGTGACTTTGCGTTTCAAGAATAGAAAATGAAGAAGCACTAAAACATAGAATAGGTGCCGCAGATACTAAAGACGGCAAAAAGTATGTGGCTGTAAATTTTGCGTTTGGAAATCGCTTTTTCCATTCCCTTAGATTTTGAGTTTGTAAAAAGCGCATGCGCCATACTTTCAAGGGGCATTAAAAGACAGATTGTCATATGAACTAACTTTTAATGAATACAAACGGGTTATCAAATCAACAGACACCGAAGCAAAGTACAGCATTTCTGACATCTCGTTAGAGTTTGACGTTGTTAGCAACCCTAATTTAGCAAGGCTGATTAAGCAACAATATCATCACAATTAGCAATATATTACGAAAGAGTGATTCATCATGCAACATATCCCAGAAGCATGGGCAGACACTATATGGAATTTTAGTTTTAAGCGTCTCAGCAAGATCGCTTAAAGGTATTTTATTGCTGTGTGAAGATGAAGAACCATTCAAAAGAGGAAGTGAAAAGTTTTTTAATCCAAAAATAACGAAAGTACAATGTTCGATTGAGGCAGTCCTAACCAAATCTATGCTAGCGGGCTTAAACCTTATCAGCATTTTGATGAAATAAGAAAAACTGTTTGGAGGCGGGAGGTGTAGAAATCCAACAGTTGATCTTGTGGCTAAAGATCTGCACCTTCACAGTGTAAGACTTGATGATATTTAACAACAAAATACGGTTTATGGATTGACCTAAGGTCAACAGAGGATAATCAGTTACATGGAAGCGGAGAACGTGAGAGACGTAATAAACATCCAAATTGATAAAGAAGAAGAAGCTGATAAACCGCTTAATGTACATTTGTTTTTATTATATGATGCGCAGCTGAATATGAAGCTAAACAGATTAGAAACTGTAGTATACTAAATTATTTTTTCATTTTATAAAAAGCATGTCTGTTAAACATTATCCAAATGTGCCTACAGCGCCGCCAAAAGAAGAGATAGCAGGCAATTCTGCTGTTATAGAAACCCTAACATAAAAACCTTCAGATTAACCAACATTACACAAATGCAGCAAGTACTAGAGCAAGACCTTCAAAATACAGCAAAACCAAACGAAGGTATTCTGCCGCCTTTAATGCGTTTACCTATGTTAATACTGAGCGTCGACTATAAGCGCCCTATCAGCAGGAACGAGTGTTGGTCTCTTAGCAACGGGCATAGGCGCACCCGCAGCTTTACCTCTAGGAGGTTTGTCTTTAGCTCTCGGTCTGTGTTCATTAGCTGTAAGTGCGGCTGGCAAAAAATTAAAAACTAAACTCCAAAAGCACACAGCTATGGTTCAACTAATAACGGCTAAACTTAGTTCGTTTAAACTGACAATAAATAAAGCGCTTGTTGACTCAAACATCACGGATGAAGAATTTAATCGTTACAGGTCGATTTTGATGACTACAAAAGAACAAAAGTTTGATCTTCAAAGAAAGGCGAGGGCAAGTTTTTCTCAACAGCCAGACACCGAGCAGATAAAAAAGGAATGCTTAAAAAAAGTAAACGAGACATTAAACTCTGTTCTAAACAGCTCACATTAACAACGCCAAAGGGTGTTTATTACTTTAGTTTATGAGTCCAAGCGCAAAAAGACCGTTGATATTGGTTCTGATAAGTATTTTTTTTAATTTAAATAAATATTTTGGCTTAGAAAGAAAGACAGCATGGCTAAGATATATGAAGGACAAGACGAATTGTTTGAAGGAATGCTAGAGAGAGAGCGTTATCAAGAGCACTGAATGATATTGATTTAGAAGTCATTGACCAAACAAACGTACAGGCAATGTTGTTCATGCTATTTCTCAAGTTCCAGGCAAACTAACAATAGACCCGCCAGTTAAAGTAATGTTAGCTGTTTTAATCGACTATGTAACAATAAATGAAGAAAATCTAGAAGTCTGGGTCTCAACTAAACAACAGACTATTCTTTCTCATAACGACTTAACACCCGGTTGGGCAGACGAACTGCTTACACAGTTTGACGCTGCCGCTGAAGAAGCTAAAATGAGAGGCTCTGGTTGGTCAGAGGGCGAAGTCTTAGAGATTAGATTAAAACAGGCTAAGTATGCACCGATTGTAGGCAAGGCTTACATTCCGCTACCTCGGGAGTTGGTTTTAAAGAGAGCAGTTTTAAACATAAAAAATTCAGACAACAAATGTTTCATGTGGTGTGTTTCTTGCAAGGCTGCATCATGTCCGCGAACACGCAGAAAGAGTGACTAACTATCGCAATACGCCAAAGATCTTAACTTCAATGGAATATCCTTTCCTATTAGTGTAGACCAAATTGATCAGTTTGAAGAACAAAACAACCCAATAACTGTTAATGTATACACATGGATGAGGAAACAAATTTGGTGCCAATTAAAGTGTCCAAGAACAGTCCAACAATAGGCGAACCAGCCAAAAGTCATGTGGACTTACTCCTAATGTTTTCGCCAGCAGGGCTGCCCCATTACACATTGATACGCACAATGAGCAGATTATTAGCGCATACTTCAAAGCATGAACATAAACAAGAATTCTGTAGAAAATGTTTAACAAGAATTCCAACCGCTCAAGCCGCGATGTGAACATATAAAACATTGTAAAAGTTCTGTAGACTGTAAGACAGAACTACTACGCCCCCGCCAGGATCTAAAGTTAGTTTTAAGAACTGGAAACGGCTGCAAACAAGTCCATACGTAGTTTACGCAGACTTCGAATCACTCATTGTTCCTTATGAAGGGCCAGCACCACAAAAACTTCGAAAAACAGTCTTAATGAGTAATCATCAGATTTGTTCATTTGCTTTTGTTATTGTTAGGTCGGATGGCGTTTATTCAGAGCCAGAATTATATGAGGGCCAGATGCTGCAGAATACTTCTTAGAACGCATGCAGAAAGTGCGTAATGACTGTTCCTAATAATCTAAACTTATCTGAATCATAATGACGCCTGAAGACCAACAACAGTATGACTCAGCCACGCATTGTTGGATTTGCGGTTTAGAGCTAACGCCCAAGAGTGTAAACCCCACAGTAAGAGACCATGATCACATTAGTGGGAGGTTTAGAGGTGCAGCGCACAGTAAATGCAATCTTCAACTAAAGTTTGATCCAAAGACATGGAAGCTGCCTGTATTCTTTCACAACTTGCGAGGTTATGACTCTCACCTTATAATGCAAGCAGTAACCAGCGCCTTCAGGGTAGCATGCATTGCACAGTCATCAGAAAAGTACATGTGTTTCACTTTAAATAACATGTCTTTCTACGACTCTATGCAGCACATGATGGGCTCATTAGAGGCACTAGCTATGTCCTTAAAGTCCTGCCAATAACAGAAAAATATTTTGACTCAACTCTTGTTAGAAAGGGTGTTTACCCTTATGAATACATGAACAGTTGGGAAAGGTTTGACGAAGATACACTTCCGCCTAAAGGCGCGTTCTTTTCTAGTCTTAGAGGAAAGGACATCAGCGACTCCGATTACCAGCATGCTCAAGATGCTTGGCAAAAGTTAGATTGTAAAACGATGGGAGACTATCATGACTCCTATTTAATGGCAGATGTATGTTTGTTGGCGGACGTCTTTGAAAATTACAGAAAGACCTGCATGAAACATTATAGCCTGGATCCTGCGCATTATATTTCTGCACCCGGGATGAGTTGGGACGCTTTCTTAAAGTTTACTGGAGTACAGATTGATTTGTTGTCAGATTTACCAATGATTCAGATGATTGAAAACGGATTGCGTGGGGGAATTAGTATGGCGTCGCATCATTACTGTAAAGCAAACAACAAATACTTGGACGACTATGATCCGAGTAAAAGGTCTAACTATCTCATGTATTTAGATGCAAACAATCTGTATGGATGGGCAATGGCGCAATCACTTCCATTACGCAACTTTAAAATGTACACAGGTACGAATAATATTCAAAAGGCATTAAAGTGGTTGAACAGTTTAACGCCTGATCAACAGCGTGGTTTCATTCTAGAAGTTGACTTAGAATATCCTCATGAACTCCATGACCTACATAATGACTATCCATTAGCAGCAGAAAGTCTAAAGATGGATCCGAGAGAGCCGCCTAAACTTGTGCCTAATCTTCGAGGCAAAAAAAATTATGTCTGTCATTACAGACTTCTACAATTTTATTTAAGACATGGTTTGAAGTTGACAGCAGTTCATCGTATAATTGCTTTCGATCAAGAACAGTTCATGAAACCATACATCATGAAGAACACTGACCTCAGAACTAAATCCACAGATGCTTCAGAAAAAGACTTTTTCAAGCTGATGAACAACAGCTGTTTTGGAAAGACTATGGAGAATCCGCACAAGCGCAAAGACGTCAGATTGGTCACCAGAGAGAATGAAGCAATTAAGCTGACTTCAAAACCTAATTATCAGGACTTCAGAAGATTTCATGATCACCTTTTTGGCATAATGATGAAAAAAAAGAAAGTCAAATTGGACAAACCTGTTTTTATTGGGTTTACTGTTTTAGAATTATCAAAGCTATTGATGTTAGAGTTTCTTTATGACTACTTTAAGCCCTCGTATCCAGAGTCCAGAGTACTTTACACAGATACAGATAGTTTTGTTATAGATATCCCTACTGAAGACATCTATAAAGACATGGAAACCGAAGTAGCTAAAGGGCATGCGGGTGGTATGAACACGTCCGATTATCCTAAAGATTCGCCTTTACATTCAATTACTAACAAGAAGGTTTTAGGAAAGATGAAGGATGAATTATCTGGAAAGGTGATCAAGGAGTATGTGGGGTTAAGGTCGAAAATGTACAGTATTTCGAGCCAGGAGAAATCATTAAGAAAGCAAAGGGAATATCTCGCAGCGTTGTGCAGTCAAACATATCACATGACAACTACAAAGAAGCATTGTTTGGCAATAAGACTTTTCATCATGACAACGTAAAACTACGATCTAATCTACATGAGATCAACACAACTGTTGTAACAAAGAAGTCATTAGATAGAACAAACACAAAACGGGTGTTTGTTAATCCAGAGTTTTCATATGCAATTGGGCACTGGAGAACCGCATAAACAGGGGTTTTTATATTTTTCATCAACTTTTATTATAAGATCAATCATAGCTTCATCCAATTCATTTAAATCTTTTCTCATGTTTGCTTGACGAGTTCGAATTTTTTTTATTATTTCAAGATATTCTTTTCCCAATTTGGGGGTTTGGATTGTAGGTGATCTGGATGATTTAGCATGCATTGATTAATCCTCGAAAATGTTTCCTTAATAGCATTACACGCATGAAATGATTCCCGTATCATTTTCATGGTCTCTTCCTTTACCATTCTTGTTTCGTTCTGCGCTTCCTTCTGGCCTTCCATTTTAAACCAAAATATGTTTACGTAAATTAATTAAAGCGGAACTGTGTCTGGTGGGATTATCTGCAGTTCTTCTTTCACAAAGATCTTTGAGGAGCTGGTTGTTTTGTTGTGTTAGTTTCTCGTAAATAATACACGGGCGGATTCATTTTTACAATTCTTTTTATTTCATACGGGTCAACACTCCAAACTGGATCTGTTGCCCTGATGCGAGTGTCCCCTTCTGCTTCCCCCGGTAAATAAAGGTACCTTACTTTCAAACCAAATGGTAATAGTTTGCCGGATGAAGACTCTCCTTCAACAGCATTTATTGTTTTTCTTTTGATTGCTTGTACTGGTTTTAACCCTTTAAATTCTTCATTATTCATTGCGCGCAAAACTGAGGGCAGTCTTCTAACCCATTCTGTGTTGCGAGAATTGTCAATCAGCTCTCTGTGATACTGGTAGGAGAAAAGTCTTTCGGCTAACTGTTTGTTAAAGTTTTCAACTAAAGCCTGTGATCTGTGAACTCCTGGGATGCCTCTTTTATAATAGTAACTCTGTGTTTTAAACAATAATTGATTCACTTGGCCTTTTAAATTCTTTTCCATCATCAACTTGAATCATGCGAGGATAAGTTAAAGGGCCTCGTTGATATATCAGTTGTATGGCAACAGCAACAGCAGAAGCACTCTTTTGTGTTTAATGGTTCTGCATCTTTGTACCTTGAAGCCATGTCAATGACTGTGAGTGCGTACTTAAATCTTTTCGTCTAATCCTATCAGAGGGTAAATATAAAAGATCCATTTGATGGGTGTCGTTTGGAGTTGTATTCACAAAGTGCGGTCTCTGTATTCGTCTAGGGGCAGGTAAAATAAATTTGCCAAATTGCTTGTTTAGATAACCATTCCTTCGCTGTTTGTTCACTGACTCCTGCCGCTTGGCTTAGCTTTTGTATTGCTGCGATACCCTTCCAATATCCTTTGGGTGAATAATAGATTTTGTTCATTTTTTTATTCAGCCAATATTATGCGCAACAAAATACACGACGGTCATACCAACGACAATAAACGCGATTTCTTGCATCTTTTGTTTTTCTGATGGTTGATAAAAGTCACTGAATTTGGTGGGGGCAATGTCTGGACCGGTTTGCCTGTTACTAGATAATATTCTTTTATTGCTTGATCAACATTTTAAATGTGTAAGCTGCATGCCCCTGTTCTTTCAGTGTGTCATTAATAAAATCTAACTGCTCAAGTCTCTGCTTTTCATAGGCGTCTTGTGCAGCTGCTAGTTGCTCCATAGCTTTGTTATGTCTTTTTCTCTCGCTGTCATCCCGCAGTTTACTAAATGCGAAATTACTTCCGCTAAAAGCAAGCGCATTCACCACAGCACCGCCTATCATTATTGCGAGTGAAGCCATTTTTTATAAATGTATTTTTTTTTCTTACATATTTATATTGTCTGGAATTATTCCTTGCTTAACTAGAAATCTTTCGTGGCAACCGAAGCTGCAATGATAGCAATCAGCTTTGCTGAATCCTCAAAGTCTAGTTTGCCAAGATCTGCCGGTTTTAATTCTTAACAAGCTTTTACCAAGCATTGAGTATCCTACACTTAGACCTCCAATAACGGCAGAATGGTATACAAGGTTGGCAATAGTTTTTTCGGTGCTCATTTTTTAAAAATAAAATAATTATAATTTAATAAAAAACATGAACAGTGATGATCTACTACAGCTACAAGGCGGCCTAAACCTTCCCGAACTTATGAATGACCAAGTTGATGATCAAGCTATTATGCCCAAAAAGGAGAGGCTGTATTCTTTGGCAGCATGTGGAAAAACAAAACAGTTCCTCGGAACTGAATTTAGCATTGAACAGATTCAACAGATGTCGTCACAAGACATTATAAAGTATCATAACAGGTATGAAGCGCAGCTGGGGTCTAGAATGGTGAAAAGTGTGGGGCAAACGGTTCTTAGTTTGTACACTAAACTAGTCAGTAGATTTGCTCCCATTGATTCTGAACAAGATCTTACGTATGATTTAACGCAAGATCCAGTTTTAACAAGTCATTAGAGTCTCTAGGGTGTGATTTATACTATAGATTTGGAACATTGTTATCGCCATTAATCATGGGATTAATAACTTTTAATCATATAGATTTTATTTCCTTCAAAATGAACGAACTGGAAAATCAGCAGAACCAGAAAACAATGAATCAGGTGGAGAAAGTAACCCAGAAAACGCTGAATCAGGTGGAGGCCATTAAAAATCCTGGGCGTGTTGAAGCAGGAAAAAAATTAGCAGAGTGGAACAGACAAAAAAAATTAATGTTACAGAATATGACTCATCATGAAAACATAACGCCGCCAACGCCAGAACAAGTTGATTCAATGCCAGCTATAAAAACTCCATGTGATACAAGGGCCCCAAAGTCTTCATGGAATATTGAACTTAAAACTGTTGCCATTTTTGGCGCCATTGCTGCTGTTGGGGGCAGTTATTGCGGCTATAAAATATATAACCGATGGCAACAGAAACAAAAGCAATCAAAAAAATCTGAGCCACTAAATGCAGAAAAAGACACCAGCACGCCAAAAACCGCCAATAACAAAGCATCATTTGATCCATTTATAATGGAATAATATTTTAAGAACTTAATTTTAAATTTTTAATAAAAATAGATCATGGCGTATTATAAAATGATGGTGTCAATAAATAAAGACCTGGAGTCTATAAAAGACATTTCCATAGACCCGAATTGTAATCAATGCGGTTGCTTTGGGTGTAAGACCTTCATTAAGATCTATGCAGAGAACGCTGAGCAAGACATCCTCAACGATGACGCGTTTTTTGAGGCGTGTGTGTACTAATATAGACATCTACTATTTAAGATAAAAACATAGCTTGTATTTTTTTAAATAATTATAAGATAACTTAATAAGAACTTAGTTGTACTTAAAGGATGACTTAATCAAGAACTTATTAAGAACTTGATCAAGAACTTAATTAAAAAACTTAATCAAGAACTTATTAAGAACTTGAAGTAACTTAATTAAAAAATTAAGAACTTGGGTGACTTGGGGGGTGGGAGTGTGTGTGGTGTACACAGGGGGTGGGTGGGAGGACGTGCGTGCGTGGGGTGGGGGTGGGAGGACGTGCGTGCGTGGGGCGGGGGTGGGGGGACGTGCGTGTGTGTGCGGCAGCCAAAAAAGTTGAAGCAGGACGTTGAAGCGAAGCAGTGAAGCCAGTAATCACAGCAATATATACAAAGTCATGAAGTGCTTGGTGGAAATTCAAGGCAGTCAACTCTAAACAACCCCGACCGCTCCTGCAGGAGCGGTATCTAAAAATAAATCTTACGTCAGTGGTAGGCCTGCAGTGGTCTTACAGTCGCGCGCACTGTTGGCTAAAGCAGCCAACTCTAAACAGCCCCGACCGCTCCTGCAGGAGCGGTATCTAAAAATAGATCTTACGTCAGTGAAGAAACGGCTTGCCACTGTGACCTTGACCGCTCGGGGTAAAGCGCTAAAGAAACGGCTTGCCACTGTAACCTTTAACTGCTCTAGGGTAGAGCGCTAAAGAAACGGCTTGCCACTGTGACCTTTGACCGCTCAGGGTGAAGCGCTGGTTCTCTCTCACTGCTGCGGACTTTGAGAGGAGTGTGTTTGGAGTTGAATTGGTTCTTGTACGGGAGTAGTCCAATAATTTCTAATCTCCTCACTGCTTGAAAACATTAAATACAAATCCTTCCTCATAGAGTAGACTTCTGTGAAAGAAAGACCAACTGTAGAAAACCTTTTAGCATATGGATTCAACAAACGAGCAATCTCTCTTAGTTTGCGAGAATATGAAGGGCCTGCCGCTCTCAACTCATCCAAAGCACTAACAAATTGTGCATGGTACTCAACATGCTCGTCAAGTATTGTCAGCTTAGAAATCTCCCACTGTCTTTGTTCTGCCATGATTAAAATATTATATAAACAAAACCAACATGCACAAAACCCAGTAAATATCTTCTCACTACACCACACACCTTCAATGACAATACAACCCGCGCTAACGACACCTGGCGCGCTGTCAACCTGAAATGAATACACCCCCCACCCCACCCCTCACCTGGCAAGCCCAGTCTCTCGCTTTATTGATTTTTTGGTCGCTTGCCGTGCTGTGTGAACGAAGGTAGCGCGTCTCGCTAGCCGTAAATTAAGCGGAGGTTTCGGCCTCGTGTCTACACATAGTTTTGTAGGTTAGAAATTAGTCAGAATAAATGTGCGGATTTTATGTTTAAAAATATAAAACTTATCACCATCAATAGTCAAACACGTATTAAAACTAGCTACATCTTGTTTCATTTCCTTGAACCAACAAACCTTTAAGATAGCCGTTCATTTCCAAAGCAGTTAGTTCACTTTTTTCGTTTTCTAAAAACAATCTCTCCGGTTTCACAACATGCAGTTAAAGTAAAACTTATGGCCTCGAATACAAACCTGTTCTTCAGTAACGTTTTAGCCATTTTAAAATAACACAAGTAAAACACAGTGGTCACAACAGAGCGCAGTCAAAACACACAGCCTTCTTGAGTGGTGGCTCAAAACAACAATGTCAGCCCCAGTTGTGTCGCGTGACAGCCTCGATCTGGTTTGTCGACGTGGCAATCTCGAATTTCTGATGCAATGTAGTGTAACCAGCCAAGTGTGCTTCGTTTAAACAGCACAGGCTAGGTGCAAACTGCCGCGAGCCGTAAATTAAGTGATCAGATTTCAGCCCCGTGTACAAAGTTTGTAGGTGGAAATTAGTCAGAAGAAGTGTGCGGATTTTATGTCATTTAATTGAGAGAGAAAGAGTGTGTGTGTGTGTGTCTGTCTGCCCGCCTCTCTGTCTGTCTGTCTGTCCTCTCTCTCTGTCTCTCTCTTCTCTGTCTGTCTGCCGGTGATTCTCTCTCTCTCTCTTCCGCCACAGGAAAAGGCAGCTTTTAGGCCACTTTCGCCCAAAAACTCGATGGAGGGTGAAAGTGGCTTAGAGTCGGCTTTTTACTGTTCTCTCCACTCCCACTCTGTCTACCATCCCTTTTCTCTCCCCCTACCTACCATTCTCTCTTCCCACCTCCTCTGACCTCTCTCTCTCTGTAGTTTTTGTTTGTTTGTTTGTTTGCTTGTAAGTTTCCTTTTGTTTTACCATCCCCCATCTTATTAGTGCTTTTATGAGTAGTTTGCTTATCATTGTAGAATTGGCCTAAAATCTTCATCCTTGGGTATACTATTAAAGATCAATCAATCTCTCTCTCTCTCTCTCTCTCTCTCTCTCCTCTCTCTCTCTCTCTCTCTCTCTCTCTCTCTCTCTCTCTCTCTCTTTCTGATTCCAAGCCTATACATTACCACAAAAATCAACCTGATGATTGTGAGTGCGTTATGGAAAAAGTAGGAAAATAAGGTAAACATGTACTTTAGAGTACGAAATTCATGGGGCTGTTTGTACACACTTTTTCGTGTGTTTAAGGTTCGGAACGATGCAAAAGCACATCAACAGTCTTACCTCGGATGCCCATTCACTCCCCATTTACAATTAACTCTAGTATTGGTCAGAAAATATAGAGGCATAAAAAACGCGAAAACAAACTGTATAGAAATTTTGATGTAATTTGGCTACCGATTCCTTTGAACTGGTAATAGAAAGTGAGAAAAAGCAATCAAACACCGCAAAAGTGTCCTTTCAAAGTTCATTCTGGTAGAAAATAAGGTCACATGAACTTGACCTTGACCCTGTGTTAACAGCAGAATGTCAGTATCTGGTGTGACCACCTCGAGCATTGATCACAGCTGTGCACCTGCGGTACATCGAGCGCACCAGAGTGTTGGTCTGCCTCTGGGGGACTTGCCACCACACCTGGCCCACAGCAACAGCAAGCTGAGCTGCTGTCTGGGGTCTGGGGTTGAGCTGGTTCAACTGCCTCTGAAGGGCATCCCAGAAATGCTCTATTGGGTTAAGGTCGGGAGAACGGGCTGGGTGAGGCAGCAGATTGATGTTGTTCTGCCTCAGGAAGTTCTGCGTAGCACGGGCAGTGTGCGGCCTTGCGTTGTCCTGCTGAAACAGGTTCTGTGGATGCCGCTGGAAATGCGGCAGGATGTGGGGCCTCAGAACTTGGTCGATGTAATGAACAGCAGTGACCCCGTTACCACGTCCTGGACCCACATTCTGGAAGATGACTGGCCCAATACGGCGATTTATGCCGATAGCCCCCCAGATCATGATGCTTTCACCACCCCATGGGTCCCTTTCGGTGATGTTGGCATCCGTGAAGCGTTCCCCCGCTCTTCTCCAGATCCGGATGCGGCCATCGCCTGGGTCGACTCAGAACCGGCTTTCATCACTGAAGAGGACTCGGCCCCAGTCCCGATGGCGCCAATGCACGTGGATCTGTGCCCACTGCAGACGGTTCTGGCGATGCTGGAGTGTCAGGATAGGTCGCCGGGCTGGACGCCTGCATTGGAGACCAACTGTGTTCAGTCGGCGACGCACGGTCCTGTTGCTGATTGGCCTGCCATGGTTGCTGACGGTGTTCCTGGCTGTGTTGGCAGCGGTTTGGTAAGGCTCCCGTCGATGCTGACGAAGAAGATGGCGGTCTTGGGCTGCTGTGGTGACCCTCGGTCTGCCGCTCCTCGGTCTGTCATCAGTGGTGTTTCTTGCTTGAAAGCGGTCCAGAAGGCGATAGACGGTGGAAATGTGGACTCCGAATGCGATAGCAACCTGCCTCATTGGAACCCCGGCCTGCAGTTGCCCCATTGCTATGCAACGATCTTGACGAGAAAGTCTCGGCATTATGTTGGCGCCTCTGGAAGGGATGATTTGAACTTTTTGGGGTTTGGAAATTTATAGCCCCACAATGGGGGCCACATTGAGTTGCAATTCACATTGATGCACGTGGCGTAGGTAGTCCACATGGCAAATGCACTCCTCGTGCTAAAAACGCTGACCCGGCAACATTCACCCACTGTTACGAGGTTACAACCGGCCAAGACACCACGTACTTCTAATGTTGCACGTGCCAACGACATTGCTTACGTCCTGTTCACAATGTGAACAATCGTGCACTGTCTCTATTTTTTCGCGTTTTTTATGCCTCTGAGTATATTTATTGCAATGAATGAAAAATAATGCAAATGAAATTTACAACCAATAGTCCAACAAAGAATATACGAATTGAAAAGACACAAAAAAGAGCCCCCATCCACCCCGCAACCCCCCAAAAGTTCTGCACTCTGCAAGGTAATCAGATTAATGTGAAATAATAATTGAAAAAGACTGTCTGATGTGCTTTTGCATCGTTCCGAACCTTAAACACACGAAAAAGTGCGTACAAACAGCCCATGAATTTCGTACTCTAAAGTACATGTTTACCGGAAAATAATGAAGAGGGAAATAATTATTAAAAAAAAAAAAAAAAGTCTTCGCACTCGACAGACCACCACAGTGTAGGAGTTTGTGCTTTATATGTGACTGTAGACCAGAACCCCAGTTGGTCAATTTCCAGCCTAGTTGTTTCCCTTGTGTACTGGTCAAATGTCTTCCGGTAAGAGTTGCCACCGAAAAACAGAGAGCGAAGCGGATAATGTAAGTTTGTGTTTCCTTCCTGATTTTCCTGCTAACTTCTCGATGTGCCAGAAAAAAAAAGTATTGAAAGTTTTCTTCTTTCTTGTCTGTTGAGCGTCAATGAATGAGAAGCAAGCAGAAGTTGAAGTTCATTGAAGACGGGCTCCTGAAGTTTTGCTGAACACGTGCTCTGATGTTCGAACTGGGAAGTTGCACGGAACAGCTGTATTACAAGTATTAGCGTAAATCAGTCTTCTTCTTCTTGATATAATGCCCACAATCATCAAGTTGATTATTTTGGCATATTAACAACAACAACAAGTAATACAGTAATAGAAGGCTTTCGCAGTCCTGCCTAACACGATATAATAACACGAGGGGACATTGAAAGGCTTAACGGCCTATGTATTGATTACGTCCCTACACTACTACTACTACTACTACTACACATTTGGTAACGTTCAGCAGTTGTTGAAAGCCAGTAAACCAACTAAAGTGTGACAGTGGGTATGAATCAAGATGTATACACACTTGCTGGCACCCCGCCAAGTGATCACTGCACATTTGATCAGTGAAATGAAAATAATCCAGCCAGTGGAAGTTGTGCATCGCTGTCATTGGGGAGGGGGTGGGGGTGGGAGGAGGGTCAATTAAATCCTTTATTTCTTCCTTTTAATTGACTTTTTTTTTCTTAAATGAAGAGTGCCTTCTTCATCTTCATTCTTGTCATCTGTCAATGTCATTGTTGCTTAGAACTATGACTAGAGAAATAGAATCAAGGACTGCATGAGTGCATGCATGTGATTCACAAAATGGTAGTTACTAATTGATGTGTTTTTTTTTTCTATGATTGATTGATAGTCTGAGCTAGTTTTTATTGAAGCTGAACATAAACTTGTACATATGACAAAATCAGTCCAGTGTAACCAGACGTTGACTAGAATGCAACTAGACCAATCAAGAGCAAGAAGAACGTTGGTGGAGGACAATGTTAGTTCAGCAGATTAACAGAAGAAAAGGATGAAAGGAGTAAATTCCAAGTTCAAGTGTGTCTGTGTGCATGCTTGTCAAGTGTGTGCATGCTTGAGAGAGAGGAGAGAGAGAGAAGAGAGGAGAGAGAGAGAGAGAGAGAGGAGAGAGAGAGAGAGGCACAGCGTAAGAGAGAGAGAGAGAGAGGAATAGATCATGTGTTGTGTGTGTGTGTGTAAAAAGAAAAAAAAATCCACTGAAGAAGGTGTTATTTGTATACATATGTATACAAATGTGTAAGTATAACTGTGTCTACAGACTGTGTGACCCCATGGCGTTCCCTGATCACCCGGTGATGTCAGAGGTGAAGATTGAAATCGATGTCGCTGAAGAACCAGAACCACCGTCAGGTCAGTGCCACAATTTCCTTCCTGTGGATCATGTGGAAGTTTCCTGTATGCATTGTTTAATTAATGACAGGATATCAGAGCACACAGTGCAGAAGATTACCAGGTATTTACCTTCACCCCAGAGAACAGGAAAACACCGATTCTGACTCACTTGCTTCTCCACCACGTTTTTGGGCGAAAGTGGCCTAAAAGCCGCATATTCCTGTTCTCTGACAAGTAACCAAAAAATAACGACCCTACAAACAAACATACTGTGCAGGGTTATCCGTTTTCAATACTAATTTACTAAACTTTTTAGATTTCAGTTTTTGCTTAATCCTATGTTTTTCTTGGTCGTTTTCAATAACATCATTTTCACGCAAACATTCTTCAAATGAGTCTCTGTCTTTCATGTGAAATAACACTATGTCTTTAACTGTTCTCTAAAGTCTTTTAAAACTGAGTTATATTTCTGGCATAAAATCCACACACTTATCCCAGCATGTCTTCCACTGAAAGCTAGTTTCGACAAAGTGTTTCTCTTTTTAACTATGTCTCTTTCTGCTGAACAGTCATCTATAATAAATAGTGTCTGCGTTCCTTCAAACAATATAAAAAAGCGTTCTAGACACTCACTCAGTTTATTGCTGGGATCAACTAAAAATATGTTATCATCAGTCCATATAAACCTTCTATCATGATATGCTTTGTTCCATTTAAGTGTTGGGCAGAAAATCACAATATGATCAAAATTATAACGATAAACTGTTTGTAACAGGTTGAGGATAAATATTGTTTTTCCACAACCAGTTTGTCCACAAATTAATGAACAATGAGGGGTTTTTGTCATAAAGTTTAACTGCTCCATAGTTTTATAATAGAATTTAATCTAATCCAGTTATTATGTTTATCATACTCTCTGTCAAAACTTGTTCAGTATAATAAAACCCAATAAGGCCTAAATGTGTAAGATTAATCCAATTTAGTTCTGTAAGATTGTTTCTATTTAGACTAATATTGATTTTGTTGCTTGTTGTTATGACCTTAATATCCTCGCCATTGTGAAGAACGACGACAGTAACTTTAAGTTTTTCAACGCCTAAGTTTTGCCAGCTAATTAGAATTCCTTTTAAAAGGACGTCACTAACGCCCACAGCCCCATTCCTCGCCTCATCTTTTAAGACAGAAATTTCAAATATCATTGTGAACGTGTCTCCTAATTTCATTTGTGGAAAGAACTGTAATTTTGTAGAAGCGTCCTTTAAAACCGTTTCTTTTCTGTGGAGGATGTACTGTTTATTCTCATACGGCGTTATTTCAATCTCTTTCCGACTATTGTCATCTGGCATAAGACTTACATGTAAAGGGCCAGAGTTGAATGCTTTTCTGAAACTTTTTTGACGGTCAAAAAATGTAAATGGGCTTATGAATTCAATTTTATATCCCATTCTAAATATGGTTCCAAGTGCCATTTGAGGTCAGGTTTTCGAACTATTTTATATTCATACTGGCCAACATTATTCGCTTCTAGATTGCGCAGTTGTTCTAGTTTAGGAAACTTTTTGTTGTCGCCAACCTCTTTGCGTTTATAATCACCATCTTTAGTGTACTCAAGCCCATACAAAGTGCCTATCTCACCGTTCTGTTCAAAGTCTGTAACGTCTGCAAGGTCTTTTAATTCTAAGGTTATACACCTTACAGGCGCCAATGTAACTCCTGGTTCTTCTGGCCCACGCGACATTTTTTTAGAACAACTTATTATTTTATTTCTAAAACAATGTGTAGGTTATCACATTTTACAACTTTCCCCGCTTTGTCTGCAATTTTTATATTAAATGATCCAACCCTCCCACAAACTAATCTTTTAAACTGTAAATTAGGGAATTGTATAATTTCATAATCGCAATATGCAGCTTTCCCTGACGGAAGAGCTCTTAAAACAGTTGAGGGCCTTCCATCATATAAGTTTTCATCAGTGCTCAGCTCATCCAAATGAACATAGAGTAATGAATGTATTGCAAGATCGAGCGGATTTTCCCCCTCATACGTAGTTTCATCTGGCGCAGCAATAAAACTATGAGTGGGTAAATTGCCAGTTGTAAAGCCTAACATTTTAGCTAGCTCTCTATCAAAAAAGTAAGATGCTTCTTCTTCTTCAGGCTTAAATGTTAACATTGTTTTTAGATTTGCATTGTTAAGTTTGAGAGTAATGTCAAAGTTACTCATTGCTTCTTTTAGTGAGCAAAACCCGTAAAAACCATCAGGTTTTGTTAACTGGTCATTTTGGTCCCCTGATCTGTTAATTTTTGAACCTTATTATTCTCCCTAGATTCGCTTATTTAAACCATACGATTTGAGAATATTTCAGGGAGCGCGACCGTTCTGGCCCCACCCTTTTTCAATAGATGTTCTAAAAAGAAGGGGGTCGGGGTTTTAGTTCAAAATTTTTTAAAAAAAATTAAAAAGAGTGCTTCTTTTAAACTGTGCAAAAATTCTTTTTGGGCCGCACTCAATTTAAAAAATGCAACTTTTTACCTTGACATGCTGTGCCCCAAAAGGGCCCTTTTCAAAAAGGTGAGTACTCATTAAAGAGTTTCAAACCCCCCCTATTAAAAAAGTCATCGCAAAAGTGGGGTTTTCAGTCTCCGATGCAGTTTTAC
Organism: Conus ventricosus; assembly: GCA_018398815.1. Classification (NCBI taxonomy): domain Eukaryota; kingdom Metazoa; phylum Mollusca; class Gastropoda; order Neogastropoda; family Conidae; genus Conus; species Conus ventricosus. The sequence continues at coordinate 416,252 of JAFLJL010014404.1, read as the reverse complement.
CAGAACCATTTAAAATTTTGCGTTTTTTGGCATCAACGGGTGTGGAGTGTCGTATGCTGTCATTTAAATACCCTGACCCTTTGGTGAGGTCGTGTACGATTTCATTTTTATTACCCTTCAGCTATTTTGATGAACTGCAAGCTCATTCCCAAAAATGAAAAACCTTTTAACCCATTCAGAAACAGAATAGACTGAGGCTTTAAAAGAATTGTAACGTTTTCAATATTAACACAAACAGCTTTAGCAAAAGTTTTTTAATCAGGGCTTAGGCACCCCTTTTATTGGGGCGTGACGGAAAGTATAAGTATACTGGTCCCCTTAAATCTTTCTCTTCAGGCCAACGTTCACCGGGGGTCCATAAGCAAGAGATAAAACGCTGGCAACTTTATTTAGCCCTTTTTAAGGCCTAACTAGGGGGGGAAATAGAACGAAAAACGACTCTATTCGACTTAGTTTGGTGTTTGCTGGGTCGCAAGCCCCGGCAAGATCGGCTAATGATCCTTCTCTGGTTTTTGCCACAAAAAAAAAATACTTGCAAATTTAGAGGACGCCATTAATCTCGTTGATTTCCCTTTAAGTTTAAAAGATCCCCAAAAATTTTCAATAGCAAAATGAAAGTAGACTTTCGTTTGGCATGGTTTTATACATGCGCCTTTTGACCCGACTTCGGTAGGAATAATAATAAACATAATAATGAAATTCTTTAGAGGCAATGAACAAAGGTTGGGAAAAAGACATAAATTTTGGGCCAGTTTATTACAAACAGAAACAAACCCCAAAAATAAGTCACATTCCCGAAGTCCCCCCCCCCCCAAAGTCATTGAAGACCAGCAAAGTTGCGGCTTGTTTGCGATGACCCTGAAAAAGAAAAGACAGCGCTTGTTCTTTGGGTTAATGGATAGGTTTTCTTGGTCTTTTTTTTTTCTAAATAGTAACCCCAAATTTAAAAGGGAAATAAACCCTAATGTCGGCCCTAAAACCAACTACTTTCTTGCAGTAGACAAAAGCCAGGACAATACTCCCAATTTCCTGGTAAAGCGTCCCCGGCTTTTCCAGCAATTTTTTTAATAAATTGAAGATGATCAAGTGTTTTTTTACCCCTGATTTTTCAGGCGGGGATGGAGGCGGGCGGGGGTGGCACTGACCCGGGCCACCGCCCCCTGTAATAGCCATCACCAGTGACTTATTGCAAATCCAAGGCGTTATCGTTGCAAAGTGACCCATGCTTCTAAAAAGGTTTGTTTGTTTGCTACTCTGTCTTCATATAAAATTTTTTCGAAATTTCTTATTCTATTCACTTGGTTGTAATTTGGCTCGGTTAGTGTCAGACTTTTTAAATTTGCTGATCTTCTTGTTTAGATCTTTTGTCTTTGGGTTATTCTTTCTTTTAAATAGGCCCTAAGTTTGGGGTCATCAGCCTCAACGAGTTTTTCTTTTTTTTCTTTTTATAGCTCCTAGTTCCCTAGTTTTCAAATTGTTTGCTAATTGCCCTGGCTTTCAAACTGATCAAAGGGGCCCTTAGTTCTGCATGGGTAGCGGGAGTTGTTATAGTCTTTAACGCTGTTTCTTTTTTGAAAAAACTGGGTTCTGCTTCCATTAAATTATTAATTCACCTGCTGAATTGATTTAATTCTTAATTCCCATGTTTTGTATTTGAGGTTATCTGTTCCGGGTGTTCCTGCAGTGTGTTTGAAGTTTTAGGGCAACTGCCTCCGCCCTTAATTTTCGGTCTAGCATGCCAAGGCGATTTTTGATCATTCCCACTGAGTCTATTACTAATTGAACCCGGCTAAAAACTTTGATGGTCTGGGTTTAGAAGTAAGCCGAACAATTGCCCTTGATCTTAGTTAACTAAAAACCAAATTGCCATCTTGTAATTCAAAATCATTTTGGGTCTATAAATTACGGGAGGTTCTAGGCCTAAACTAGTAAAATGCTCCCGACGTACTTTCTGTTTAATTCATTTTCCGCATTGTTGTCCGTTGAGCGATGCTGTGTCAAAGAGTCCTATCATCCAAGTCGTCTCCACGATCAAAACATCATAATCTTCTCACCTTCAAATCCTGCCATTTTTTTAATAATAACTTTTTATTTTGTTTATAACAAAAAAAATGACAGAACAAGCATATGCTCGATTCCATTGACCCGTATAGAAAGCTGAAAGAACCCCGTGGCGTGAAGGGAAATAAACGGAATATTACTGTTTCCAAATATATTCCATCACATTATGCGGATCAATTACTTACTGATAGATTTTCCAGACCTAGGAGCGTATAGATTTGATTGTGCCAGGCTCTGCACGGCTTACTTTCAAATAGAACTCGCTTCAACAACACACTAACAAACCATAACATGTGTCCAGAATTTGGACGGCAATCGTTAAGAAAATTTCTGTAAACTTGAGGGTCAAGAAGTATTTTCTTAAACCAAAGCAGACATATTTTTAACCTATTCAGATCTATGATGGCAAACCGGGCGAATGAAAGGGAAGATCTTGCTTTTCAAGGAATAGGCAAAGAAGAAAGCACTACAACTTAGAATAAGGCGCCGAACTCGCCCTCAGGTGCTAAAAGCAGCAAAAAGGCTTTAGCTGTAAGTTTATGCGTCTGGTAATCGCTTTTCTATTCCCCTAGATTTTGAGTTGTTAAAAGCGCATGGACCATAACTTTCAAGACATTAAAAGAACAGATTGTCAGATGAACAAACATTTAATGAATACAAACGGGTATAAAATCATCAGACACCGAAGCAAAGTACATACAGCCATTTCCTGACATCTCTTAGAGTTTGACGTTGTCAGCAACCTTAAATTAGCAAGGCTGATTGAGCAACAATATAACTGACACCAAAAATAGCAATATATTACAAAACGTCGACATCATTGCAACAAATCCTAAAAGCAGGGCAGAACCAATATGGAATTTTAGTTTAGGCGTCGCAGCAATATCCGCTTAAAGGTATTTTATTTGCTGTGTGAAGATGAGAACCATTCGCAAGAGCAATAGTGAAAGTTTTTAAATCCAAAAAAAACGAAAGTACAATGTTCGAATTGTGAGGCAGTCCTAACCAAATCTACGCTAGCGGCCTTAGACCTTTATCATCATTTGGAACGAAATAAAAAACCTGTTTGGAGGTGGGAGGTTTAGAAATCCCAACAGTTGAACCCTTGTGTCAAAGATCTACACTTCCACAGTGTAAGACTTGATTGATTATTTAACAACAAAATACGGTTTATGATTGACCCTAAGGTCAACGGAGATAATAAGTTACCATGGAAGTCGGGGAGAGAACTGTGAGAGACTTAATAAACATTCAAATTGATAAAGAAGAAGAAGCCGATAAACCATCTTAATGTACATTTGTTTTATTATATGATGCACAGCTAAATATTATTGAAGCTAACAGATTAAAAGATGTACTAAACTAAATTATTTTTCATTTTTAAAAGCATGTCTGTTCAGGATTATCCCAATGTGCCTACAGCAACCGCCAAAAGAAGAGATCGAGAAAAACCCCTAGCGTAAAAACCTTCAGATAACCAACATTACGCAAATGCAACAAAACTAGAGCAAGACCTTCGAAATACAGCAAAACCAGACGAAGGTTTTCTGCAGCCTTAATGCTGTTTACATTATGTTAAAACTGGAAGCATCACTCAAAGGCACTATCGCAGGAACAAGTGTTGGATTCTTAGCAACAGTTGTTTGGTGCACCTAAGCTTTTAACCTCTAGGCGGGGTGTCTTTAGCTCTTGGCCTGTGGTTCATTACTGTACGTGCTGCAAGCAAAAAATAAAAACTACACTCCCAAAAGCACACAGCTATGGTTCAACTAATAACAGCTAAACTTAGTTCCTACAGGCTGATAATAAATAAAGCACTAGCTGACCTCAAACATCACGGATGAAGAATTTAAATCGTTTAACAGGCCGATTTTGGGAACAATAAAAGACAAAAAGTTTGGATCTGTCAAAGAAAGGCAGGACAAAGTTTTTCTCAACAGTCCAGAACCCCCGAGCCGATAAAAAAGGAATGCTTAAAAAAAGTAAACGAAACATTAAACCTGTTCTAAACATCTCGCAATACAAAACCACCAAAAGGTGTTTATACTTTAGTTTATGAGTCCAAGCGTAAAAAGACCTTGATATTAATTCTGAGTAAGTATTTTTTTTTTAATTTAAATAAATATTTTGAGTTAGAAAAGAGAACTCAAAACATGGCTAAAGATATAGAGACAAGACGAATTTTTGAATCAATGCAATAAAATTTTATCAAGAGCGCTGAAAGATATTGAAATTATAGAAGTCATTGACCCAACAAACGTCAGGCAAGTGTTGTACATGCTAATTTCCTCAAGTTCCAAGTAAAACAACAATAGACCACCAGTTAAAAAGAAATTTAGCTGTTTTAATCGACAGTAACATAAAAGAAGAATATCTAGAAGTCTGGGTTCAACAAACAGACAGACTATACTTTTCCTCAAATGACTTAACGCCTGTTGGGCAGACGAACTGCTTGCACAGTTTACACGCTGCTGCTGGAAGAAGCCAAAATGGAGAGGCTCTGGTTTGGTCATATGGGCGAATCCTAGAGATCAGATTAAACAGTCTAAGTATGCACCGATTGTAGAGCAAGTCTCACATTCCAATACCTTCCAGCATTAGTCGCAAAAAGCAGTTCTAAACATAAAGAATACAGACAAAAAATAGATTTACGTGGTGCGTTCTTGCAAGGCTGCATTACGCCCGTGGCAAAAACGCAGAGAGAGTGTCTAACTATCGCCCTTACATCAATGACTTAACTTAGTGAATATCCTTTCCTTTAGCGTGGATTCCATTGATCAGATTGAAGAACAAACAAACCAATAACCGTTATTTGTCTACACATGGGATGAGGAAACAGAATTTGTGTGCCGAATAAAGTGTCCAAGAACAGCCCAACAATATGGTAATCCAGACAAAAGCCATGTTGACTTAACTGCTATGCTTTCACCAGAGGGGCTGCCTCATTACACATTGATACGCACAAAGAGTAGATTATTGGCCCCTACAAACAAAAAATGGCATAAATACAGAATCTGCAGAAATGTTAACAAGAATTCCATCAGTTCAAGCCGCAAGCGACATAAGAAAACATTGTATCGGCCCAGTTTGACGTGTAATACAGAACTAACTACGCCCCCGCCCCGGAATCTAAAGTTAGTTTTTAATGAACTGGAAACGGCTGCCACATACACCATAATGTTGTTTAAAGCGACTTTGAAGCACTCATTGTTCCTTGAGGGGGGGGAAGGGGGGGGGGGGGGGGGGGGGGGGGGGGGGGGGGGGGGGGGGAGGCCAGCGCAGGGGGGGGGGGGGGGGGGGGACATAATACTCGAAAAAACAGTCTTAATGAGTAATCATCATATTTGTTCATTTCCTCAATTATTGTTAGATCGGATGGCGTTTCATTCAGCCCAAAATTAAATTAGAGGGCCTAATGCTGCAAAAATACCTTCTTAGAACGCATGCAGCAAGTGCCGTAATGACTGTTCTAATAATCTGAATTTATCTGAAAATCAAATGACTCCTGAATTTCAACAGCAGTATCCTCAGCCACTCACTGTTTGGATTTGTGGTTTAGGCCTCTCATCAGAACGCAGCTGAATCAACAGTAAGAGACCATGATCAGTCTATTATAGCGAACCGTTCAAAGGTGCAGCGCACAGTAAATGCAATCTTCAACTAAAGTTTGAACCAAAGACATGGAAGCTCCTATATTCATTCACAACTTGCGAGGTTACGACTTCCACAACATATAATGAAAGCAGGTGGACGATGCCTTCAGGGTGTCAGCATTGCACAGTCAATCAGAAAAGTACATGTGTTTCTGACACTTTAAATAACATGGTCTTTCTACACTACTAAATGCAACAACATAATGGGCTCATAAGAGGCACTGGCTAAGTCATTAAAGTCCTGCCCAAAACGAAAAATATTTTGACTCAACGCTCATTTTAAAATGGCGTTTACCCTTATTGAGTACATGACAGTTGGGAAAGGTTTGATGACGATACACTTCACCAAAAGGCGCGTACTTTTCTAGTCTTAGAGGAAAGGACATCAGTGATTCCGATTACAACATGCGCAAGATGCATGGCAGAAGTTAGATTGTAAAACGATGGGAAGACTAATCATGACTCATACTTGATGGCTGATGTATGTTTTTGGCGGACTTTTTGAAAATTTAGAAGACCTGCATAAAACATTACAGCTTGGATCCCGCGCATTCATTTCTGCGCCTGGGATGAGTTTGGACGCTTTCTTTAAAGTTACTGGATTACAGATTGATTTATTGCAGATTTACCAATGTTTCAAGATGATTGAAAACGATTGCGTGGAGGAATTAGTAGGCGTCCGCATCATTACTGTAAAGCAAACAACAAAAACTTGGCGACTATGAAACCAGTAAAGGTCTAACAATCTTATGTTATTAAGATGCAAACAATCTGTATTGTTGGGCAATGGCGCAACACAACTTCCATACGTAACTTTAAATGTACACAGGCGGCGATCCGACTAATAATTCAAAAGGCATTAAGTGGTTGGCAGTTTAAAAACGCCCGATCAACAGCGTGGTTTTATTCTAGAAGTTGACTTAAATATCCTCATGAACTCCATACCTGCATAATGACATCCATAGCAGCAGAAAGTCTAAAGATGGATCCAAGAGAACCGCCTAAACATGTGCCTAATCTACCGAGGCAAAAAAAAATTATTGTCTGTCATTACAGACCTTCTGCAATTTTATTTAAGACATGTTTGAAGTGTGACAGCAGTCATCGCATAATTTGCTTTTTGATCAAGAACAGTCCATGCAACCATACATCATGAAAGAAACTCTGATCTCAGAACCAAATCCACAGAATCTTCAGAAAAAGACTTTTCAAGCTGATGAACAACAGCTTTTCGGTAAGACTATATGGAGAAATCCGCACAAGCGCAAAGATGTCAGATTAGTCACCAAAGAGAACGAAGCAATTAAGCTGACTTCAAAACCTAATTATCAGGACTTAAAAAGATTTCATGTCCAGCTTTTTGGCATAATGATGAAAAAAAAAGAAAGTCAAATTAGACAAGCACCTGTATAGCGGTTTACTGTTTTAGAATTAACAAAGCTTTCGAAGTTTAGAGTTTTCTTATGACTACTTTAAGCCCTCATATCCCTGATTCCAGATACTATACACAGATACAGACAGTTTTGTTATAGAAATACCTACTGAAGACATCTATAAAGACTGGAAAACCGAAGTGGCTAAAGGACATGCGGGATGGTACGACCATCTGATTACCCTAAAGATTCGCCTTTGCACATCCTTTAATAAAAAGTTTTAAGGAAAGATGAAGGATGAATTATCTGAAGGGTGATTAGGAGTTTATTGGTTAAGGTCGAAAAGAACAGTATTTCGAGCCAGAGAAAACCATTGTAAGAAAGCAAAGGGAATATCTCGCAGCGTTGTGCAGCCTAACATATCGCATGACAACTACAAAAAAGCATTGTTTGGCAATAAGAACTTTTCATCATGAACAACGTAAAACTACGATCTAATCTACATGAGATCAAACACAACAGTTGTAACAAAGAAGTCGTTAGATAGAACAAACCAAAACGCGTTTGCTATCCAAGGTTTTCAAATGCAATCGTGCACTGAGGACTGCATAAACAGGGGGTTTATATTATTTCATCAACTTTTATTATAAGATCAATCATAGCTTCATCCAATTCATTTAAATCTTTCTCATGTTTGCTTGACGAGTTCGAATTTTTTTTTTATTTCAAGATATTCTTTTTTCCCAATTTGGGGGTTTGAGTTGTTAGTGATCTGGATGATTTAGCATGCATTGATTAATCCTCTGAAAATGTTTCCTTAATAGCATTACACGCATGAAATGATTCTCGTATCATTTTCAAGGTCTCTTCCTTTACCATTTTGTTTCGTCTTCCTTCTGAGCTTCCATTTTAAACTCAAATATATTTTACGTAAATTAATTAAAGCGAACTGTGTCTGCGGGATTATCTGCAGTTCTTCCTTCACAAAAGATCTTTGAGGAGCTGGTTGTTTTGTTGTGCCAGTTTCTCGTAAATAATACACGGCGGATTCATCTTTACAATTCTTTTTATTTCATATGGATCAACACTCCAAACTGGATCGGTTGCCCTGATGCGAGTGTCCCCTTCTGCTTCCCCCCGGTAAATAAAGGTACCTTACTTTCAATCTCAAATGGTAATAGTTTGCCGGATGAAGACTCTCCTTCAACAACATTTATTGTTTTTCTTTTGATTGCTTGTACAGGTTTTAGCCCTTTAAATTCTTCATTATTCATTGCGCGCAAAACTGAGGGCAGTCTTCTAACCCATTCTGTGTTGCGAGAATTGTCAATCAGCTCTCTGTGATACTGGTAGGAAAAAAGTCTTTCGGCTAACTGTTTGTTAAAGTTTTTCAACTAAAGCCTGTGATCTGTGAACTCCTGGAATGCCTCTTCTAATAGTAACTCTGTGTTTTAACAATAATTGATTCACTTGGCCTTTAAATTCTTTTCCATCATCGACTTGAATCATGCGAGGATAAGTTAGTGGCCCTCGTTGGTATATCAGTTTATGGCGACAGCAACAGCAGAAGCACTCTTTTGTGTTAATGGTTCCGCATCTTTATATCTTGAAGCCATGTCAATGACTGTGAGTGCGTACTTAATCTTTTTCGTCTAATCCTATCAGAGGGTAAATATAGAAGATCCATTTGATGGGTGTCGTTCGGTGTTGTATTCACAAAGTGTGGTCTCTGTATTCGCCTAGGTGCAGGTAAATAAATTTGCCAAATCGCTTGTTTAGATAACCATTCCTTTGCTGTTTGTTCACTGACTCCTGCCGCTTGCTAGCTTTTGTATTGCTGCGATACCCTTCCAATATCCTTTGGGCGAATAATAGATTTTGTTCATTTTTTATTCAGCCAATATTATGTGCAACAAAATACACGACGGTCATACCAAAGGCAATAAACGCGATTTCTTGCATCTTTGTTTTTCTGATGGTTGATAAAAGTCACTGAATTTTGGTGGGGGCAATGTCCTGGACCGGTTTGCCTGTTACTAGATAATATTGTTTTATTGCTGATCAACATCTTTAAATGTGTAAGCTGCATGCCCCTGTTCTTTCAGTGTGTCATTAATAAAATCTAACTGCTCAAGTCTCTGCCTTTCATAGGCGTCTTGTGCTGCAGCTAGTTGCTCCATAGCTTTGTTATGTCTTTTTTCTCTCGCCGTCATCCCGCAGTTTACTAAATGCGAAATTACTTCCGCTAAAAGCAAGCGCATTCACCACAGCGCCGCCTATCATTATTGCGAGTGAAGCCATTTTTTATAAATGTTTTTTTTTTTCTTACATATTTATATTGTCTGGAATTATTCCTTGCTTAACTAGAAAATCTTTCGTGGCAACCGAAGCTGCAATGATAGCAATTAGCTTTGTTGAATCCTCAAAGTCTAGTTTGCCAAGATCTGCTGGTTTAATTCTTAACAAGCTTTTACCAAGCATTGAGTATCCTACACTTAGACCTCCAATAACAGCAGAATGGTATACAAGGTTAGTAACAGTTTTTCGGTGCTCATTTTTTAGAAAATAAAATAATTATAATTAATATAAAAAACATGAACAGCGATGATCTGCTAGAGCTACAGAGCGGCCTACACAGTCTTGGGCTTGCAAAAGAAGAAGTTGACGACCAAGCTATTATGTCCAAAAAGGAGAGGCTGTACTCTTTAGCAGCATGTGGGAAAACAAACAGTTCCTCGAACTGAATTCAGCATAGAACAGATTCAACAGATGTCGTCACAAGACATTATAAAGTATCATAACAGGTATGAAGCGCAGCTGGGGTCGAGAATGGTAAAAGTGTGGGGCAAACGGCTCTTAGTTTGTACACTAAACTAGTCAGTAGATTTGCTCCATTGATTCTGAACAAGATCTTACGTATGATTTAACGCAAGATCCAGTTTTAACAAAGACATTAGAGTCTCTAGGATGTGATTTATACTATAGATTTGGTACATTGTTATCGCCATTAATCATGGGATTAATAACTTTTAATCATATAGATTTTGTTTCCCTTCAAAATGAACGAGCTGGAAAATCATCAGAACCAGAATCAGGTGGAGAAAGTAACCAAGCCAGAAAATCAGCAAGAAAACACTGAACCAGGTGGGACCAGTGAAAAGAATCCTCATCCTGGCGTGTTAAAGCAGGAAAAAAATTAGCAGAGTGGAACAGACAAAAAAATTAATGTTACAGCATCATGAAAACATAACGCGCCCGCCAGAACAGTGATCATGCCCTTAAACTCATGTGTACAAGGGCCCAAGTCTTAGAATATACTTAAAACTGATTGTCCCGCTATAAAATATATT
>JAFLJL010014404.1:350971-405715 GCA_018398815.1 Conus ventricosus | reverse complement strand
TTATTTTAGACACTTCTAAGGGTCTAACTAGAGCGGGAATAGAACGAATAAACACTCTATTCGTACTTACGTTTGGTGTTGCTAGTTCGCAAGCACAGACAAGGTCGAGCATAACTGATCCTTCTACTGGTTTTGATGCACAAAACAATACTAGCAAATTTAGAGGACGCTATTAATTCTACAGTTGATTTACCTTCAAGTATAAAAAGGTACCAAGATGTTTTACAATACGCAAGATCAAAAGTAGACTTTGCTGTTGGCGCTGGTTTATACATGCTGCCTTCTGACCTCAGACTCCAGATAGGTACAATAATAAACTACAATAATGAAATCCTTGTGGCAGGCAATGAACAGAAGGTCGGGAAAAACGACATAAATTCTGAGCCAGTAATATTACAAACAATAAAAAAACACGATGACCCCCCAAGATTAAGTCATCCAATCCCCGAGTCCAAAGCCCAAAGACCGTTGAAGAAGTCAAAAAAAAAATAATGACCATGAATATGAAAAGACAGCGCTAGTTGTTGGATTAACTGGCCTAGGATTACTCCTTCTTTATCTTACTAAATAGTAACCCAACTATTAAGAGAACTAATGTCCATAAGTGCTCAGCCATAAAGCCAACTACTTTGCTTGCAGTAGACAAAAGCCAGCTAACGATACTTCCTAATATACCAGGTAAAGAGTCTATAGCTTTACCAGCTAATTTTTTTAATAAACTCGCAAGATGATCAAGCTGTTTCTTTACCCATGATTTATCAGGCGGTGATGGAGGCGATGGCGGTGGAGGCACTGGACTTTGACCACCACCGCCTGTAATAGCCAACACCAGTGTACTTATTGCAAATCCTAAGGCTGTTATAACGCTTGCTAATGTGACTCCCTGCTCTCTAAACAGTGTTTTTATTCGTTCTGCTAGCGTTGTTTTTTCATATAAATTTGTTTGGATAGTTTCTCTTACTTCGCTCACTTGAGTTTGTAATTGTTTTCGGTTAGTATTCAACGCTTCTAGTCTATCTAATCTTTCTATATTAAGTTCATCTAGTCTTTGTTCTATTCTTTCTTTAACTTCAACGTCCTAAGTTGGCGTCGTCAGCCTCAGCAAGTTTTTCTTTTTCTTTTTTATACGCTCCTCTAGTTCAGTCAGTTTTGCTAAATTGTTTAATAATTCCCCCCGGATGGCTCTTAAAGCACGATCAAGGGCTAATAATTGTCTCTCAGTTATCTGTGGTTCGTGTATAGTTTTTAATGCTGTTTCTTCTTCTTCAGTGAGTTCTGCTCCTATTGTATTTATTACTTCGTCCGCTGCTTGAATTAAATCTTCAGGTTTTGTGTTTTGTATTTGGCTACCTGTTGGGAGTTTTTGTAGTGTGTTTTGATGTTTAGCAATTTTATCCCTATTTAATCTGGTTTAGTAAAGCCAAGGCGATCCCGCTCGCTTGCACGGAGCCTTTGTCTAATTGCCTCCCAGCCTACAAACCTTGATGGTTTTCGTTTATGCGTAAGCTGAACAAGTTGCCCTTGGTCGTTTTTCACAAACAAATGGTTATTTTCTAGTTCAAAATCATCAGGGTATATAGTTTCTGGAGGCCCTAGTCCTAAACTTTGGTATAATGATCTGACCTTACTTTCTGTTAATTCATGCCTTTGCCACGCTTTACTAATTCATCATGTATTGAGAGCCTTGAACGACGCTGTGTCAAAGGAGTCATTTCACTCGTGTCGTCTTCAGGATCAGGAAAATCATAATCTACTTCACCTCCATGCCTGCCATATTTTTAAATAATTAACTTTTTATTTTGTTTTATAAAAAATGTCACAAGCATATGGCTCGATTCTTGACCCGCATAGAAGACTGAAAGAACCCCGCGGCGTGAAGGGAAATAAACGGAATATTACTGTTCCAAATAATCCGTCTACTATTGATGCGGATCAAATTCTTACTGTCAGATTTCCAGACCTAGGAGCGGATGAAATGATTGTGCCAGGCTCTGCGCGACTTACTTTCAAAATAGACCTCGCTTCAACAACAGACCCAACCAGAACAGTTGTCCAGAATCTAGGGCGGGCAATTGTTAAGAAAATTTCTATAAAACTTGAGGGGCAAGAAATATTTTCTTTACACAATGCAGACATATTTTTAACCTATTCTGATCTATGGCTAACCGCGAATGAAAGGGATGATCTTGCGTTTCAAGGAATTGACAATGAAGAAGCACTAAAACTTAGAATAAACGCCGAACTCGACGCAAATGTTAAAAGCAGCAAAAAGTCTTTAGCTCTAAATTTTGCGTATGGAAATCGCTTTTCCATTCCCTTAGATTTTGAGTTGTTAAAAGCGCATGCTCCATACTTTCAAGGAGCATTACAAGACAGATTGTCATACGAACTAACTTTTAATGAATACAAACGTGTTATCAGATCATCAGACACCGAAGCAAAGTACAGCATTTCTGACATCGCGTTAGAGTTTGATGTTGTTAGCAACTCTGATTTAGCAAGGCTGATTGGGCAACAATATCAGTCACAATTAGTAATATATTACGAAAGAGTGCGTCATCATTCAACATATCCTAAAAGCAGGGCAGACGCTATATGGAATTTTAATATTAGTGTCACAGTAAAATCGCTTAAAGGTATTTTATTGCTGTGTGAAGATGAAGAACCATACGCAAGAGCAAGTGAAAAGTTTTTTAATCCAAAAATAACGAAAGTACAATGTTCGATTGATGGCAGTCCTAACCAAATCTATGCTAGCGGCTTAGACCTTATCAGCATTTGACGAAATAAGAAAATTGTTTGGGGGTGGGAGGGTGAGAAGTCCAACAGCAGACCTTGTGTCTAAAGATCTACACCTTCACAGTGTTAGGCTTGACGATTATTTAACAACTAAATACGGTTTATGGATTGACCTAAGGTCAACAGAGGATAATCAGTTGCATGGAAGTGGAAGAAAAGTTATGGACGTAATAAACATTCAAATTGAGAAAGAAAAAGATGCTGATAAAACGCTTAATGTACATTTGTTTTTATTAATTGATACACAGCTGAATATTAAAGATAAGAGATTAGATTATATAGAATACTAAATTATTTTTTCATTTTTAAAAAAGCATGTCTGTTCTGAATTATCCAAAAGTACCTAAAGAAGAGATAGCAGGCAACTCTGCTGCTATAGAAGGCAACATTGACCCCAGGGTCGTCTCTGCTGCTGTAAAACACCCTGAAGTAAAAACCTTCAGATTAACCAACATTACACAAATGCAACAAAAACTAGAGCAGGACCTTTCAAAATACAGCAAAGCCAAACGAAGGTATTCTGCTGCCTTTAATGCTGTTACCTATGTTAATACTGGAGCATCGACTATTAGTGCTGCATCAGCTGGAACAAGTGTAGGCCTCTTAGCATCGGGCATAGGCGCGCCGGCAGCTTTACCTCTAGGCAGTTTGTCTTTAGCTCTTGGCCTGTGTTCATTAGCGTAGGTGCTGCTAGCAAAAAATTAAAAACTAAACTCCAAAAGCACACAGCTATAGTTCAACTGATAACAGCTAAACTTAGTTCCTTCAAGCTGATAATAAATAAAGCACTAGCTGACTCAAACATCACAGATGAAGAATTTAGTCGTTTACAGGCTGATTTTGATGACTACAAAAGACAAAAGTTTGATCTTCAAAGAAAGGCAAGGACAACTTTTTCTCAACAGCCAGACGCCGAGCAGATAAAAAAGGAATGCTTAAAAAAAGTAAACGAAACATTAAACTCTGCTCTAAACAGCTCACATTAACAACGCCAAAGGGCGTTTTATACTTTAGTTTATGAGTCCAAGCCCAAAAAGACCGTCGATATTGATTCTGATTAAGACGTTGTATTTTTTTAAATTTAAATAAATAGTTTGAGTTAGAAAAGGAAACTCAACATGGATAAGACATATGAAGGACCAGACGAATTGTTTGAAGGAATGCTCGAGGGAGAGCGTTTGTCAAAAGCTTTAAATGATATTGATCTAAAAGTCATTGATCCAACAAACGTACAGGCAAGTGTTGTGCATGCTATTTCTCAAGTTCCAGGTAAACTAACAATAGACCCGCCAGTTAAAGTAATGTTAGCTGTTTTAATCGACTATAGAACAATAAATGAAGAAAATCTAGAAGTTTGGGTCTCAACTAAACAACAGGTTATTCTTTCTCGTAATGACTTAACGCCTGGTTGGGCAGACCAACTGCTTGCACAGTTTGATGTGGCCGCTGAAGAAGCCAAAATGAGAGGCTCTGGTTGGTCAGAGGGTGAAGTCTTAGAGATCAGATTAAACAGGCTAAGTATGTGCCGATTGTTGGCAGGTCTTACTTTCCGATGCCTCCAGCATTAGTCGCAAAAAGAGCAGTTCTAAACATAAAGAATTCGGACAACAAATGTTTTATGTGGTGTGTTCTTGCAAGGCTGCATTACGTTGCTAAAAACGCAGAGAAAGTATTTAACTATCAGCCTTACATCAATGATCTTAACTTTAGTAGAATATCCTTTCCTGTTAGTGTAGATCAAATTGATCAGTTTGAAGAACAAAACAAACCAATAACTGTTAATGTATACACGTGGGATGAGGAAACAAATTTGGTGCCTATTAGAGTGTCTAAAGACAGCCCAACGATTGGCGATCCAGACAAAAGTCATGTGGACTTACTCCTAATGTTTTCACCAACAGGGCTGCCACATTACACATTGATACGCACAATGAGTAGACTAATGCAGCATACTTGAAAAAATCATGGCAAACAAGAATTCTGTAGAAAATGTTTAACAAGAATACCATCTGTTCCAGCCGCGCTTGAACATATAAAACATTGTAAAAGTTCTGTAGACTGTAATACAGAACTAATTACGGCCCCCACCCGGATCTAAAGTTAGTTTTAAGAACTGGAAAAAACTGCAAACTAGTCCATATGTTGTTTACGCAGACTCGAATCACTCATTGTTTCTTATGAGGGACCAACCCCACAGAAACTTCCAAAAACAGACTTTGTGAGTAATCACCAGGTTTGTTCATTCGCTTTCATCATTGTCAGGTCGGATGGCACTCATTCAACGCCAGAATTATACAGAGGACCAAATGCGGCTAGAAGATTTTTACAGCGCATGCAGCAAGTGCGTAATGATTGTTCTAATAATCTGAATTTATCTGAAATCATGATGACGCCAGAAGACCAACAACAGTATGACTCAGCCACACGTTGTTGGATTTGCGGTTTAGGCCTCTCTTCAGACGCAGAGAATCCGACAGTAAGAGACCATGATCACATTAGCGGAAAGTTCAGAGGAGCGGCGCACAGTAAATGCAATCTTCAACTAAAGTTGACCCAAAGACATGGAAGCTGCCTGTATTCTTTCACAACTTGCGAGGTTATGACTCTCACCTTATAATGCAAGCAGTAACCAGCGCCTTCAGGTAGCATGCATTGCAACAATCATCAGAAAAGTACATGTGCTTTAATCTAAATAACATGTCTTTTTATGACTCTATGCAACACCTGATGGGATCATTAGAGTCACTGGCTATGTCCTTAAAGTCCTGTCCAATAACAGAAGAATATTTTGACCCAACTCTCGTTAGAAAGGGCGTTTACCCTTATGAGTACATGAACAGTTGGGAAAGGTTTGGCGAAGATACACTTCCACCTAAAGGCGCGTTCTTTTCTAGTCTTAGAGGAAAGGTTATTAGTGATTCTGATTACCAGCATGTTCAAGATGCATGGCAGAAGTTAGATTGTAAAACGATGGGAGACTATCATGACTCATACTTGATGGCTGATACATGTTTGTTGGCGGACATTTTTGAAAATTATAGAAAGACCTGCATGAAACATTATAGCCTGGATCCCGCGCATTACATTTCTGCGCCCGGGATGAGTTGGGACGCTTTTTAAAGTTTACTGGAGTACAGATTGATTTATATTGTCAGATTTACCAATGCTTCAGATGATTGAAAACGGATTGCGTGGAGGAATTAGTATGGCGTTGCATCATTACTGTAAAGCAAACAACAAATACTTGGACGACTATGATCCGAGTAAAAGGTCTAACTATCTCATGTATTTAGATGCAAACAATCTGTATGGTTGGGCTATGGCGCAATCACTTCCATTACGCAACTTTAAAATGCACACAAGCGGCGGTACGAATAATATTCAAAAGGCATTAAAGTGGTTGAACAGTTTAACGCCTGATCAGCAGCGTGGTTTCATTCTAGAAGTTGACTTAGAATATCCTCATGAACTCCATGACCTGCATAATGACTATCCATTAGCAGCAGAAAGTCTAAAGATGGCAAAAACAGAGCCGCCTAAACTTGTGCCCAATCTTCGTGGTAAAAAAAATTATGTCTGTCATTACAGACTTCTACAATTTTATTTAAGACATGGTTTAAAGTTGACAGCTGTTCATCGTGTAATTGCTTTTGACCAAGAACAGTTCATGAAACCATACATCATGAAGAACACTGATCTCAGAACTAAATCCACAGATGCTTCAGAAAAAGACTTTTTCAAGCTGATGAACAACAGCTGTTTTGGAAAGACTATGGAAAATCCTCACAAGCGCAAAGATGTCAGATTGGTCACCAAAGAGAACGAAGCAATTAAGCTGACTTCAAAACCTAATTATCAGGGCTTTAGAAGATTTCATGATGGGCTTTTTGGCATAATGATGAAAAAAAAGAAAGTCAAATTGGACAAACCTGTATTTATTGGGTTTACCGTTTTAGAATTATCAAAGCTTTTAATGTTAGAGTTTCTTTATGACTACTTTAAACCCTTGTATCCAGAGTCCAGAGTACTTTACACAGATACAGATAGTTTTGTTATAGATATCCCTACTGAAGACATCTATAAAGACATGGAAATAGAAGTGGCGAAAGGGCATGCAGGATGGTACGACACATCCGATTACCCTAAAGATTCGCCTTTGCATTCAATTACTAATAAGAAGGTTTTAGGAAAGATGAAAGATGAATTATCTGGAAAGGTGATTAAGGAGTTTATTGGTTTAAGATCGAAAATGTACAGTATTTCGAGCCAGGAGAAAACCATTAAGAAAGCAAAAGGAATATCTCGCAGTGTTGTGCATCAAACATATCGCATGACAACTACAAAGAAGCATTGTTTGACAATAAGACTTTTCATCATAACAACGTAAACTACGATCTAATCTACATGAGATCAACACAACTGTTGTAACAAAGAAGTCATTAAATAGAACATACACAAAACGTGTGTTTGTTAATCCAGAGTTTTCATATGCAATTGGGCATTGGAGAACCGCATAATTATATTTCTTCTTCACCGAGGGGTTTATATTTTTCATCAACTTTTATTATAAGCTCAATCATACCTTCATCCAATTCAGCTTGATGTGCACGAATTTTTTTTATTATTTCAAGATATTCTTTTCCCCAATTTGGGATTTTGGGTTGTAGGTGATCTGGATGTTTTAGCATGTATTGATTAATCCTCATAAATATATGTCTAATAGCAGAATTTTTTTCAAATGATTCTTGTAAAATTTTCAAGGTCTCTTCCTTTATCATTCTTGTTTCGTCTTCCATTTTAGACTCAAATATATTTCTGTAAACTAATTAAACAACTGGAACTGTGTCTGGCGGGATTATCTGCAGTTCTTCCTTCACAAAAGATCTTTGAGGAGCTGGTTGTTTTGTTGTGTCAGTTTCTCGTAAATAATACACGGGTGGATTCATTTTTACAATTCTTTTTATTTCATATGGATCAACACTCCAAACTGGATCGGTGCCCTAATGCGAGTGTCCCCTTCTGCTTCCCCGGTAAATAAAGGTACCTTACTTTCAATCCAAATGGTAATAGTTTGCCGGATGAAGACTCTCCTTCAACAACATTTATTGTTTGTTTTTTGATTGCTTGTACTGGTTTTAGCCCTTTAAATTCTTCATTATTCATTGCGCGCAAAACTGAGGGCAGTCTTCTAACCCATTCTGTGTTGCGAGAATTGTCAATAAGCTCTCTGTGATACTGGTAGGAAAAAAGTCTTTCAGCTAACTGTTTGTTAAAGTTTTCAACTAAAGCCTGTGATCTGTGAACTCCCGGAATGCCTCTTTTAATGATAACTCTATGTTTTAACAATAATTGATTCACTCGACCTTTAAATTCTTTTCCATCATCAACTTGAATCATGCGAGGATAAGTTAAGGGACCCCGTTGATATATCAGTTGTATGGCAACAGCAACGGCAGAAGCACTCTTTTGTGTTAATGGCTCCGCATCTTTGTATCTTGAAGCTATGTCAATGACTGTGAGTGCGTACTTAAATCTTTTTCGTCTAATCGTATCATGGGGTAAATATAGAAGGTCCATTTGATGGTGTCGTTCGGTATTGTATTCACAAAGTGTGGCCTCTGTATTCGTCTAGGCGCAGGTAAATAAATTTGCCAAATCGCTTGTTTAGATAACCATTCCTTTGCTGTTTGTTCACTGACCCCCGCTGCTTGGCTTAGCTTTTTTATTGCCGTGATTCCCTTCCAATATCCTTTTGGCGAATAATAGATTTTGTTCATTTTTATTCAGCCAATATTATGTGCAACAAAATACACAACGGTCATACCAAAGACGATAAACACGATTTCTTGCATCTTTTGTTTTTCTGATGGTTGATAAAAGTCGCTGAATTTTGGTGGGGGCAATGTCTCGATTGGTTTGCCTGTTACAAGATAATATTCTTTTATTGCCTGGTCAACGTCTTTAAATGTGTAAGCTGCATGTCCCTGTTTTTTCAGTTTGTCGTTAATAAAATCTAACTGCTCAATTCTCTGCTTTTCATAGTTATCTTGTGCTGCGGCTAGTTGCTCCACAGCTTTGTTATGTCTTTTTCTCTCGCCGTCATCCCGCAGTTTACTAAACGCGTAATTACTTCCGCTAAAAGCAAGCGCATTAACCACAGCGCCGCCTATCATCATTACGAGTGAAGCCATTTTTTATAAATGTATTGTTTTAATTTTACATATTGATATTGTCAGGAATTATGTCTTGCTTAACTAGAAAATCTTTCGTAGCGAACGAAGCTGCAATGATAGCAATTAGCTTTGCTGAATCCTCAAAGCCTAGTTTGCCAAGATCCGCTGGTTTAATTCTTAACAAGCTTTTACCAAGCATTGTGTATCCTATACTTAGACCTCCAATAACAGCAGAATGGTATACAAGATTGGCAACAGTCTTTTCGGCGCTCATTTTTAAAAACAAAATAATAATTATATTTAGTAATAAAACATGAACAGCGACGATCTGCTACAGCTACAGAGCGGCCTAATCCATCTTGGACTTACAAATGAAGAAGTTGATGACCAAGCTGTTATGCCCCAAAAGGAGAGGTTGTATTCTTTGGCAGCATGCGGAAAAACAAAACAGTTCCTCGGCAATGAATTCAGCATAGAACAGATTCAACAGATGTCGCCGCAAGACATTATAAAGTATCATAACAGGTATGAAGCGCAACTAGGGTCGAGAATGGTAAAAAGTGTAGGACAAACGGTTCTTAGTTTGTACACTAAACTAGTCAGTAGATTTGCTCCCATTGATTCTGAACAAGACTTTATGTATGATTTAACGCAGGATCCAGTTTTAACAAAGTCATTAGAGTCTCTAGGATGTGATCTGTATTACAGATTTGGAACATTACTGTCGCCATTAATCATGGGATTAATTACTTTTAATCATATAGATTTTATTTCCCTTCAAAATGACCGAGCCAGAAAATCATCAGAATCAGAAAACATTGAATCAGGTGGAGAAAGTAACCACCAGTAAAAATCCTGGGCGTGTTGCAGCAGGAAAAAAATTAGCAGAGTGGAACAAACAAACAAAATTAAAGTTACAAGCACAGAATGAAAAAGTGCCAGAGCCGCAGCCAGTTGTTTCAATGCCGGCTTTAAAAATGCCAGAACAAGTTGATCCTACAGCAACGTCAGGGTTGCCTACACCGCCAAAGTCTTCACAGAATTTTCTTAAAACAATTGTCATTTTTGGCGCCCTTGCTGCTGTTGGGGGCAGTTATTACGGTTATAAAATATATAAACAAAGACAACAAAAACCAAAGCAGTCTGAACAATCTCAACCACTAAATACAAAATCCGAACACAACAGCACACCAGAACCGCCAACAACAAAAGATCATTTTGATCCATTTCAGATGCAATAACACTTTAAGAACTTAATAAATAATTATAAATTAACTTGAATAAGAACTTGGTTGTACTTAGAGAATGACTTAGTTATGAACTTGAGCTAACTTAAGTTAAGAACTTGAGGCGACTTGATCGAGAACTTATTAAGAACTTGATGTGACTTAAGTAGAAACTTAGAGTAACTTAATTAAGAACTTGGGGGTGACTTAATTAAAAACTTAATTAAGTTCTTAATTAAGTTTTTAATTAAGAACTTAATTAAGAACTTGGGGTGACTTGATCAAGAACTTATTAAGAACTTAATGTGACTTAAGTAGAAACTTAGAGTAACTCACAGCATGATCTGGATCACACATACACACGCACATACACACAGAAATCATTCACACAATAGACGGGATGGTGCGTGTGGGGGAAAGTGAGAGGAGGGCTTTTTGTGGCCCTGGTTTTAAATTGCCTGTGCGGCAAGCGAGAATTCCAATAAACAGCAGCGGGTAACGCGTTGGCTTGTGTTGAAGAAAACGGGGCTGTCGGCCTCTCTGTCAACTGAAGATTATTCAAAGCAGCCACCAAGTGCATTTATCAAAAGCTTGATTCAATAAACAAGACAGTTGAATAAAGTACACTCTGGGCCGCCCGAAGGCAGCCAAAAAAGTTGAAGCAGGGTGTTGAAGCAGTGAAGACAGGCAGTGAATGTCAGTGAATCAGCAGTGTTCCAATACTAGTTGACCTATTTGAGCGCTACAGGCAGTTGCGCGACCTACTTTTTTTTTTTTTTTTTTTTTTTTTTTTTACTTCTGTGTTACAAGCAATGCTCTGGCCCAGCTACTCCTCTACGCGGGCAGGAGTTTCTGGTTTCGCTAATTCTACTCTTGCGATGATTGCTGTGCATAGTCGAGAACCATTGATACGGGTATTTTGTCAGCCCAGTAGTTCCGAATCTCCTCGCTGCTCTCAAACATTGCATGGAGCTCCTTTTTAAGGTGGAAGATTTCATAGAAAGACAGCCCAACTGTGCTGAATTTGGATATGTATGGATGCAACAAACGGGCTATCTCTCTCAGTCTCCGTGCATATGAAGGGCTAATTCCAACATTTTCCTTCAGCCATTCATCCCACGTTTTACTGTGAGTCCCTTTCCTTTCTTCCGCCTCAAAAAACTTGAAAGTAACTTCTAAAAGTCCCCCGTATTGCAGGTTAAAAGCCATGTGTTGTTGCTTCTTGTCTTGCTAGTTGTCTATATCCATCAATCAGCTTTTGAACAGCACTTTGCGATGATGTAATTTCTTCCAGATTGAAAAAGAACACTTCTTTCCTGACTTTGTTCTGCACATCAACAATTTTGGACTGTAAATACTCGTGTAGTTCATTTGGATTCCTTGTTGTTTTGGATTTCTTTGCTTTTTCTCCATACAGGGTGGCGAGTTTTCGTTTGGGTTGTGGAGGAAGTTTAGGTAGTTTCTTACTTGTAGATGGGCCTGCTGTTCTAAGTTCCTCCAAAACATGAAGAAATTGACCATGGTACTCAAGATGTTCATGAAGTATTGTCAACTGAGGATTACTCCACTCTCTTTGTTCTGTCATGATCAAAATGCTACACTATGTAATCACCAACCCAAAACTGAGGCTAACTAAAGTCAAACACTTTTCTCACTGAAAATTACACACGTCTTGACGCCACAACGCCGTCAAGGGGAATGATAAGATAGCTAAGACCGGTTGCCAACGTCAACAACAGTGCTGGGGCAGATGTGACGTATTCTTACTATCACATGATTAAATCTTGGCTTATGGTTGGTGAATGTAAGGAACATGTCTAGATTTGTTTTTGCCCAGGCGGGAATCCTTATTGCCCCTTGCCAATTTATAAGCCCCCACAGCCCAAATTAAGTAATCATGTGTCAGCCTAGCTCCGTATTTCCATGTCTTACCGCCGGCACCAGCAATTAGGGGATGTTGTCCCCGTCATTTACCTTCTCTCATATTACCTGTGCCAAAAAACACACAACCAGTAAACAAGAAGTGACTCGGTTTTAAAAGACTTTAGTTTTATTTCACATGCGTGAAAATGATGTTATTGAAAATGACCAGGAAAAACACAGGATTAAGCAAAAACTGAAATCTGAAAAGTTTAGTAAATTAGTATTGAAAATGGATAATCCTACACAGTATGTTTGTTTGTAAAAAATCGTTATTTTTTTGGTCATTGAAAGAGAATGTGTGATGGATTATCATTTTTGAAGTCTTACTTGTCAGAGAACTAATAAATGTTTATTATAGCTTTTACTGCCCGAAATTTATTGAGGGCAGTAAAAGCTAGAATGAACATTTATTAGTTCTCTCGGTTTCATGCTGGTTAGCCACAGCACCAAGGAAAAGAGGACGCCTGTTCCACACCAGAGAGGTGGCCGGGACAGATGAACGGGTGTGTGTCAACACCCTGTCCTGAGGTTGGTTGGTAGGTTGGTTTGGTTTTGATTGACTGAAATAAACGAAAAGTCAAACATCAACACGGTCTTGGGTGATGGACGGATGACTCTCCCCCCTCTACCTTTGACTGCTTACATAATGAAGAGGGAAATAATTATTAAAAAAAAAAAGAAAGTCTTCGCACTCGACAGACCACCACAGTGTAGGAGTTTGTGCTTTATATGTGACTGTAGACCAGAACCCCAGTTGGTCAATTTCGAGCCTAGTTGTTTCCCTTGTGTACTGGTTAAATGTCTTCCGGTAAGAGTTGCTACCGAAAAACAGAGAGCGAAGCGGATAATGTAAGTTTGTGTTTCCTTAGGTGTTTCCTGAGGGCACATAAGACCGTATGGCGAAAGCTTGGCTGTGTCTGGAGTGGCGCTGTCTTCATCTGTCCGTGGGCAGGGGTGGTTGGGTCTGTGGGGTGTGCTCGGCAGCTGGAGGGTGGTGTTTTTTTCGGCGGTGGGCTCTGCAGTCATGAAATACGGGCTGGTACACCCATGGGGATGCTACTTTAAGGCTGTTATGAGCTGCATCCTGTAGTCTAATTTACCTCTGTTCAGGAGCAGTTATGTCCCTTGATATCTTAATGGAGTGTCCTGTGCGTGCCTGTACCCATCGTCAACACAGCGCAGGCCTCCAAGGGTGGTGCAGGACTGCTCTAAAGGCGGGTGAAGACAGTGCTTCTCTGGGTCCTCCCCAGCACCTTCGGGTGTTTCTTTTTCTTCTTTGCCTTAACTAGGCTGACCCTGGAGAAAGGTCCAGTGACGGTGAGGAAAGACCCACTGACCACAGGGAAAGTCCTGTTGACAGTGGGAAAGACTACAACTTTGGATTCTCTCCTGAGGGCACATAAGACCGTATGGCGAAAGCTTGGCTGTGTCTGGAGTGGCGCTGTCTTCATCTGTCCGTGGGCAGGGGTGGTTGGGTCTGTGGGGTGTGCTCGGCAGCTGGAGGGTGGTGTTTTTTTCGGCGGTGGGCTCTGCAGTCATGAAATACGGGCTGGTACACCCATGGGGATGCTACTTTAAGGCTGTTATGAGCTGCATCCTGTAGTCTAATTTACCTCTGTTCAGGAGCAGTTATGTCCCTTGATATCTTAATGGAGTGTCCTGTGCGTGCCTGTACCCATCGTCAACACAGCGCAGGCCTCCAAGGGTGGTGCAGGACTGCTCTAAAGGCGGGTGAAGACAGTGCTTCTCTGGGTCCTCCCCAGCACCTTCGGGTGTTTCTTTTTCTTTTTTTTCTTCTGCTACCGAAAAACAGAGAGCGAAGCGGATAATGTAAGTTTGTGTTTCCTTCCTGATTTTCCTGCTAACTTCTCGATGTGCCAGAAAAAAAGTATTGAAAGTTTTCTTCTATCTTGTCTGTTGAGCGTCTGAAAAAGGGAAAGAAATAATACTGAGGAACTATGGTACCTTAAACCAGGGAAAACAAAATGTAGCTGCACACAGCAGTCTACACATCCGGTAGGTCGCCATTTGTTTTGTCGTCTGCACTTTGACCATTCTTGGAAGCTCCTCTGTTACAAACGCCTTTTGGATGTTGCTCTGAAACAGTACGAATTTCCCAACCTCTTGTTATCGATTTTGTTGGCTATGGAATCGTGTAGAAACAACCCGTGGCAGATCTGATTTTACGTTCTTCTCGGAAGGTTTCTGTTCTTTGAAATTTTCCCCCATGACGTAAGTGATCGGTCTTTGCTTTTGCGTCATCAGTTCTTTTTTCTTCAGTCTGTTTCCGCGTTCATCCATGTTTGGACCAATCAGCGGAATAAAGTGCAGACGACAAAACAAGATGGCGGACCTACCGGATGTGTAGACTGCTGTGTGTAGCTACATGTGAAAACAAAGAGAGGAAAAAATCTATTTCAATCCAGACTTCACCCGTTACAGAGGCAGAGACACAGGGAATTGAAGAACTTGCTTGAAACCAAGAAGAAGGAAACAGGAGAAAATGACTGGATCATAAGAGGTGGGAAAATTGTTAAGAGGTTGGCCAGTGGTTGCTAGAGCAGGTGGGAGGGGGGTGGGGGGGTGGGGGGGGGGGGGAGGGAAGCAGTGACTGAATGTGAATGAAAATGTACATAGTTTTATATTGATCAAGATACATTTTGTTCAAATAGTTGCACTGTAATTTATTCAAATCTGGATAGTTTCTTGAACAAGAAGAGCGAGTTAATTTCATTGATTCAAGAAAAAAACGCGAGTGTGATTGCGTTAACTGAATTAAGCTAAACGACAGTTGGATGTTAATCATGACTGAGTATTGTATTCCTGGTTATGATTGTTTCATGAATATGGACCCCATTCTAGGGGTAGCATTGTATGTAAAGCATTCCCTTCATGCTCAACCTTGTGATGAACTAAACGAACATGCGTTTCAAGAGAGTGTGTGGTGTTATTTTTCAGCAAAGGACAATAAAAAAACTGTTACTGGATGTATGTATAGAAGTCCTAGTTCATATGCTGAGATATGATATTAAACTTTTGGATATTTTACATTCAGATATTATTAAAAAGTACGATCACGTCTGTATAATGGGAGACTTTAATTATCCAAGAATAACTGGCAAGAACCTCGAAGGAATACGAAGTGCTTGTGGAAGCAGTTAGTGATACATATCTGATTCAGTCTGTTCGCAGTCCAACTAGAAGAAGAACAGGACAAAACTGCTTGATTGATTTGGTTCTTGTAAACGACGATAACCTGATATCTGACATTGAACACCACAGTCCAGTTGGGAAAAGCGATCATGATGTGCTGATATTGATGTATATATCACAATTGATGACTGTGACTAGCAAAGCAAATATCATAAATATAATTATGCAAGAGGGAACTACAACAAAATGAGAGAGGATCTTAGAAAGGTTGACTGGACTGAGTTAGATAGCTTAGATGTGGAAACATGTTGGTCAAATATAAGAAGTAAACAAGTGGGGTTGTTTTTGCTCCCATAAGGAAACTAACACAGAGTAACTTTTATTCAAGACTGGCACAGCCTTTTAAACTTGAATCAAGTCAGACAAATACATAGACGAACAATCTAACAGTGGGGGAAAAACAAGCGCAGGCTAACAACTGAACTGTCTTCATAGTAATGGGAGCAAAACATACCCCACTTGTTTACTGTTTATCGTTTACTGTTCCCAATATAAGAAATAAAATTCAAGAAGCAGTGGATTTATAGATTGTACCCAAAATTGGAAGTAAAAGGTAACAAGAATTTAAGCCCAAAGTGGATGAGGAAATCTGTATTAAAGAAAATTAAAAAAAAGTACAATTTATATAAAAGGTTTTTGATCACACAAGATGGTATAGATTACCAAAATTATATCAAGTTAAGAAATGAATGTTTAGAGAGGTGAGAAAAGCGAAAAGAGACTATGAGCATAAAATTGCAAAAAATAGTAAGAAGAATCCTAAATGCTTCTGGAAATATGTCCGCTCAAATTGAATGTCAACTCTTCAATTAGTCCCCTGAGAAAAGAAGATGGTAATATTGCAGTTAGTGATAATGATAGGCCGAGGTGCTAAATACTTCTTTTCTAGTGTATTCATACATGAAAATATTGAAATGTTCCTGAAATCGACAGCGCCTCTTTATCTGATGGAAAAACTCTGTGTGATATAGTCATTACACCATTAGCGGTAAAAGAAAAATTAAGTAAATTGGATGTTGCTAAAGCTTCTGGTCCAGATGGTTTCCAGCTAGAGTACTAAAGGAGTTATGTGTAGAACTAGCAGTGCCTTTGTGTGTGCTGTTCAATTAAATCAATAAGTGAAGGAGTGGTTCCAGTGATTGGAAGTTTGCAACTGTAACTGCTGTATTTAAAAAAGGCACCAGGTCTGACCCAGGAATTATCACCCTGTGAGTTTGACTTGTATCCTTTGCAAAGTGCTTGAGTCATTTGTGAGAGATGCAATAGTAAACCATATGAATGATTTTTCCTTATATTCAGATTGCCAACATGGATTAGACAGGGTAATCTTGTATGACACAACTTTTAGAAGTAATGGAAGATTTTACAAATATGATCGATGATGGCCTTGCTTTTGACGTAATTTACTTGGATTTTAGGAAAGCTTTTGACTCTGTGCCCCACTACCGATTGTTAAAAAAAATTAGAAGGTTATGGTATAAATGGGATATATACAACTGGATTAAGAGTTTTCTTTCTAATCGAGTACAAAGGGTGAAAGTTGGAAATAATTATTCTTCAAATATAGATGTTGTAAGCGGTATACTATTCCGCAGGGAAGTATTCTTGGACCTATTCTGTTCACAGTTTTTATAAATGACCTGCCAGAATGTGTAATTAGTTCATGTAAAATATTTGCAGATGATACGAAAATATATGATTCTGTAAGTAACCATCTTAAATTACAAGATGATATTGATAATCTAATTAAGTGGAGTGAAACATGGAATTTATATTTTAATCCAGTTAAATGCAAGGTTATACATTATGGAAAAAAATAATCCGGAGTATACATATTATACTATGAAATATAATGATGCTGTCTCAGATGTTGATTCCGTTTCAGAAGAAAAGATCTTGGTGTAATGTTTGATAGCAGTCTGAAATTTGACAAGCACATAAACAGTGTAATGATGAAAGATTAAAATATATCCTGAGCATATGCATGCATTAAGCAACCAATGTTTATGAAATAAGATGATTGGGACACAAAAGCTGTGAGGCTATCAAAGTCCCAAGTGAACTGAACTGAAACTGAACTGAACTGAATGAGAAGCAAGCAGAAGTTGAAGTTCATTGAAGCGGGCTCATGAAGTTTTGCTGAAACACGTGCTGTGATGTTCGAACTGGGAGTTGCACGGAACAGCTCTATTACAAGTATTAGAGTAAATCAGTCTTCTTCTTCTTCTTGATATAATGCCACAATCATCAAGTTGATTATTTTGGCTTATTACAACAACAACAAGTAATACAGTAATAGAAGGCTTTCGCAGTCCTGCCTAACACTATTGGTAACGTTCAGCAGTTGTTGAAAGCCAGTAAACCAACTAAAGTGTGACAGTGGGTATGAATCAAGATGTATACACACTTGCTGGCACCCCGCCAAGTGATCACTGCACATTTGATCAGTGAAAATCTCTGAAATGAAATAATCCAGCCAGTGGAAGTAGTGCATCACTGTCATTGGGGTGGGGGTGGGAGGAGGGTCAATTAAATCCTTTATTTTCCTTTTAATTGAGTTTTTTTTTTTTCTTAAACGAAGAGTGCCTTCTTCATCATTCTTGTCATCTGTCAATGTCATTGTTGCTTAGAACTATGACTAGAGAAATAGAATCAAGGACTGCATGAGTGCATGCATGTGATTCACAAAATGGTAGTTAGTAATTGATACATGTGTTGTTTTTCTATGATTGATTGATAGTCTGAGCTAGTTTTTATTGAAGCTGAACATAAGTACATATGAAATCGATGTCGCTGAAGAACCAGAACCACCATCAGGTCAGTGCCACAGTTTCCTTCCTGTGGATCATGTGGAGGTTTCCTGATGCATTGTTTAATTAATGACAGGATATCAGAGCACACAGTGCAGAAGATTACCAGGTATTTACCTTTACCACAAACCCACCTCATCAGCGTCTATGGCGTGACTCCGGGTCCTAGAGGTGTCACGACCGACCCCTGGAGGTCTGCCCTGACAGGATCGGTCTAGGTGGAAGTGAAGGGAGTGACTGACCTCACACGCCCCGCAAGAGACCACACAATAAGATTACGATACAACACCCCATTTATTCACACCATCATACAGTCATAAATAAGCATTCCAACACACACAACATGCACAATCACAATCAAGCATTCCAACACCACAACATGCACAATTATAAATAAACATTTCACCATACGACGTACCAATCACAATCACAGCTTTTCAACACATATGACATGTATACAAAAATTAATAAAATAAACATTCCCAGTATCCACCCCTTCCCACACCATGGAGTCCCTCCAAAACCCCTGCCTCTCCAAAGTCTACTGGGAGCCCCCTGTCGCACTAGGTGCTCCAAACCGGGTCGGTTCTTAAAAAGAGTCGTTCAAGGCCGACCACCCTTGCACACACAAGCAGGCAGTGAGAGGCGCCCCGGGGGGGGGGGGGGGGGGGGGGGGGGGGGGGGGGGGGGGGGGGGAACGTGGCGTTGTTACTGGAGGTCCTGGATGGGGATCAGGGCCGGCCAGTCAAAACCACGGGCTTTTCTACCAGCCCGCGGTCCCGACCAGAGCGGGCCTCACCAGCGCGTGGCACCAACCAGCCCGCGTCCCAACCAGAGCGGGGCCCCTCAACCAGCACGTGGCACCAACCAGTCCGCGGTCCCAACCAGAGCATGGCCCCAACCAGAGCGTGGCACCAACCAGTCCAGACTCCGGGTGAAGCCCCCCGGGAGGGGGGGAAAAAGTAGCTGGGAGGAGAGAAAAAAGGGAGGGAAGGAAAAAGGGGTACGGGAAAACCCCGCCGTCAGTACAGTCTGACCCATGCTGTTAAATCCTAACAGCCACTCGCATGATGGGCGAGGGGAGGTCTACTAAACACACCAGCTCAACACAGACTGAGCATAACACAGAAAACCCAATCAAATCAGGAATGTTCGTTAACGTCTTCTCACACGAAGCAGGTAAAAGACTGCATTAATTCAACAGGCTATAAAACCAAAAAATAAAATTTCTTCACCCTTCTCTCACTCACGTTCAAAAATTTTCCCTTTCTTAGGAAATAAACCAAAAACAGCGACCATGGCTTTATAACTGCCACCACATTTGCAAATAATAATTCATGGCATAATTGTCACATTTTATAGCCACATTTCAAAATAACACAAATCTCCAACCACGCATCCGAACGACCAATCATGCGTACGCACGCTCGCAACTAAAACTCTTCTCCTTGCACACACAAACAGACGGTGGCCGAAGGATAAGAGTCCGGTGAATGTGACAGGGGGAACGAGCGAGACCAAGCAAGTACCAAACCCCTGAATCACCAGGTTCTCTCCCATCCCCACCGACTACCGCATCACCAATGCATAAACAGGAGAAAGAATTTTGGATATAATTTAGAATGGCCAGGTTAGAGATTGAATTAACCAGAGAAAGGTCTCAAACAATATTTCTTTTACAATTTTGCAAACAAAAAAAAATTTGCGCAAAAGAGAAGAATAACCCGGCTAACAACAAAAAACCCAAAAACCCAAACAAACCACAAAACTGATGCTTACCAGCTACCCGTGGGTGCCCCCGAAGAGGCGGGTAAAACGCTCTCTCTGCCCTTGTCCAGTCAAAGAGGACAGAGGCACAGATGCGGAAAAAGAAGAAGTGATGTCCCTCAATACAGGCCGACTGTAGAATTGAAGATACCGACTGTACCTTCGACGATAGGGTGAAGAACCAAGACCGGAGCAGGCGCTCCCAGAGACATCTTCCGCTTGAGTGAAGAGCTAACCTCCCTCAGCGATGGCGGCCAACATGCCACGCTACGTACAGAGTGGCATACTTAAACTAAAAGAAATGAAGCACGTGCGACAGGTAAAAAGACAGGCGAGGGGCCCGATAGACAGCAAGTTCGAGAGAAAGGTACCAGCCACCCGTGAACCTGCGGGATGAATAGCACGGGCATTTGGAATTTAGAGAGAGAGAGAGAGAGAAAGCAAACCAAACCCTGAGCTAAACCCCCACCAAAGGTGCAACCACACCACAAGCCACTTTAAGGGACAGATATACGACAACAACACGACAACAAACCAAATGAACAATTCTACTCCCCGTTTGGGTCAAACGTCGTAGGCCTCGTGACAAACTCGTGACAAACCCCCTTCTAAAGCATCTGTTCTCTGAGATACAGTGCTCCTTTGAACCTTGACGCATGTGCAAATTACCACAAGGGGCCCGAACCCAACTCCTGTGATCGACAGAGTACATAAATCCAATACAAACATTCTACGATAGAATCACACCGAGAAATACATAATACTACATTTATCAAACAACAAGCGAACCTTCCAACCATGAAAGTAACAATCCGAACCATTGGTGATTCACTACCGTTAACATCACTGAAGTGAAAACTGTCACTACACCTGAAAAGAGACCAAAAGGGTTTATAACCCTGGCTGAGGGGAATTGTCCCTCTGACTGATTTCCCCAAAGGGGTGTGCTGACTAGGGAGCTCGGCTGAGATAGTCAGCATCCGTATTGCTGGAACCCTTGATATGGCGAAAATGACTCTGCAGTTCCACTGCCTAACTCCTGAGTCGACGCCCTGACGGGCCCCGGATCCGGTCCAGGCCGGGAAAGAGGATGATGTCGCTCTCCAGTACAAACTTCCGGCCGTACTTCTTCTTGGGCCCCGCCAGTGCGCGTCCAAATCTCCCAGCGAGCCTCAGAAAACAGTAGGGGAAATCGATAGTCCTAAGCGGGGCAGCCTCTGGGCATCGATTTCGCATAGTCTACCGCTACCGAAAGGGTAGCGGTGACCGCGATTGGTGGTGGATTAATGGTCCCACCAGGTCGCCCCCAAAACCTTGCTGAATGGCTCCCCAACCCGGGGCACGGGACCCTAGGGGAACAATTTCAAGCGACCCTTGGGCGTTGTCCGTTGGCAGACAGCGCAACTGCGGCAGTACTGCCAAACGGAATTCATCCCCGGCCAGAAGAAGTCTTGTCTCACCTGCTCGAGAGTCCGTTTTGAGCCCATATGCCCTCCCCATGGGTGAATCATGGGCCTGCCGGAGAAAACAGATTCTCTCAAGCTTTGGGAACGACAAGCTGCTTGGCCACCGATCGCCAGAGTGACAACCCTAAAGAGGATCCCCTTGTGGGCTTGGAAGCTCACCTTGGCGTGTCGGGCAAACTGAGTGGGACATCTACCAGTTGTCGCAGGCGTTGGACTCCAAGTCCCTGGCCTGAAGACGACGATGGAAGCGGGTCGGCCTTTGCAAGAACCTCGTCAGAGATCGGCTGAAGAACGGGACGCAATTCCTGCTCCTGCTTCTTAGCTTTGGCGCATGTGGTAACTCCCACACACGCCTGTACGGGCAGATCCGTAGACACGGACTGAATGCTCCGTCCACGAAGGTGATGGTATTCCCTATGATAAGGGGAAAACAGAGGTCGCTCCACCGCGATGGCCCATACTTCGCCACAGAAGTAGGGGGTGGAGATAGGAATGATTACAGAAAGGACGGGGGGAGGTAAAACCAGCCTCCAACCCGCACACAAACATGACTAGCGCCCGCCGGGCCTCAGGGGAAACCAAATCCTTATCAACAAGAGCGTTGATGCTCCCGAATCCTGTGGTGTCGACCAAGGGGGAACCAACAACAGAGAGAAAAACTGGGGACTCTGAATCTCCAGAAGCTGGGTTTGGGAAACCCCGTTAGCCGAGGCACGAGGGCGTTTGGAAAGGACTAGCCCCACGACTACTAGCGGCTTTAGGACAATCTTTTCCCCAATGTGGCCAGGACGACCACAAAGAAAACACAGTCGGGGCGCTGAAACCCCCGATGAACTGCCTGCCTTGTTCACCCCGCAGCAGTTGTCGGCGCCTTACTGCCACTAAAACCTGTGGAGGGGTTCCTCTCCGTATCTGGGCGATGCCCAAAAGCCCTGCGAGCCTTCCCGCAAACACCTCAGCGGTATGAATCGCTGCCGCGAAATCCTGAGGTGCTGTCTCCCTATCCGGATCCTCAACTCTGGGACACAGTGTTGGTTGAGCTGTTCGATGAGGATCAAATCCTCACTCCAACTTAGCCAACTGACGCCATACCCTAGCGTTTTGCGCAGCCTATCACCAAACTGCACGAAGGTCTCGTCATTATTCTTCTCATGGACCTGAACTTCCCCCTGTACGTTTCTGGGGTAAGGTGGGGGAAAAGCTTCGCAGAGCCAACTGCATGTCTGCATAAGACGCCCTTCATTTAGAGTGAGCACACACTCCTTGCAGCACCAGATAATCCAGAAAAAAGGTGCATAGCCTTTTGTTCCTCAGACAATTGTATGAACTAGCAAACCCTTTTCAAAATGCTCTAAGACATATCAATGTCCTCACTAGGTCTGAACTCTGGAAGCTTTAACTTTTGGGGCCCCTAAATCTATCGCTTTCCTGTCGACAACCCCTGATTTACAGATGCGGGGAAAACCGCGAAAGAAGTTGTTCCATCTCCTCCGCGCAGAGCCTCCTGTCTGGCAGCCTCTTCCCTACGCTGATCAACTCCTCCCGACGGAGGGCAGCCTCTTCCCTACGCTGTGCTCCTGTCTAGCAGCCTCCTCTCTGCGCAGAATAGCCTCTTCCCTAAGCAGAATTTCCTGTCTGTCAGTCCCTCTCTGCGCAGAGCCTCCATCCTGTCTAGCTCTCCCTACGGAGCCTGCCCTTCCCACGCAGAGCTTCCTGCCTAGCACCTCTTCACTACGTAGGGCTTCCTGCCTGACAAACCCCCTCTCTGCGCTCTTCCCTACGCAGAGCTTCCTGCCTAGAAACCTCTTCCTTACGTAGGGCCTCATCCTCCCGTCGCTGTCGCTCCCGAAACATCAGGACGGAGGTGAAGCCTGGGCGGGGTTCACCATTCCCGACACGGGAGGGTGGGCCCCTCTGACCCGTCCCTTGGGTCTCGACCTTACCATGAGGAAAGTCTCCCGGGGCATACTCCTTACGAGGGGAAGCATGGAGAAGAGAGGGCTTTGGTTTCTGGGGACTCAACAGAAGCCCACAGTTGCTTCGCTAATACTCTGACGCTTCCCAGCGGAAGTGCCAGTCGGGGTCTCAACAGGAAGATCCCTTGGGGAAGAAGTAGTAAAAGTACTCACTGGACTATCTGCTACAGCACTGGAATAAGTAGAAGTCACTGTAGTCGAAGTTCTGGTACTAATTGTAGGGACTACACTTTGAATACCCTTCTTCTTCGACGCACGGGCGCCATACACCAGCGCCGGGCGTCGCCATGACAATATCCTACGGTTCTCAAATACAGGGGAAAGACAATTCCACTTGAAAAAACAGATATTTAGGGGTGTGTGTAAAGTGTGGTGTGCGTGTGTGCGGACAAGTTCCGGCTGCTCCACTCTGGCAACACCGCGCCCCCACAGCACGAGCAACAGTGCGGTGGGCTCACCGAAAAAAAAAAAAAAAAACTATGTCCGGCTGCCCCCCTCTGGCAACACCCCGCTCCACAGCACGAGCAACAGTGCGGTGGGGCTTTGGGCCCGGAAAAAAAAAACCCCAAAAAAACTGGCAGACGGAATCCGGAGAGAGAAAAAAAGAGACACTAACGTCCGATACAACCCCTGTACTCAATAACCCGGTTAAAAAAAAACTGGCTAACTACAAAACAGGAATGGCAGAAGAGCGGCAACAGAAAGGCAAGACTTACGGCCGTACCTGCGTAAGGCACCCGGCGGAAGGAGGAGGTTGGTCGCGGTCGACTCCCCCCGGTCTCAAACCCCGACTCCGAGTCACACCGGATGTTCCTTCAGGCCACCCAGAGACTCCCTTCACACTTAGGGCACCCAGCCCAAACCCCCCACGAACAAACACACAAACTGACTAAACATTTTACCAAACAACAAAACTAAACAGGTAACCCCGCGAAACGAGAGAGACAGTCAAAGCCCTTCAGATCCGGACGAGCCCCACAATTGTCACGACCGACCCCCGGGGTCTGCCCTGACAGGATCGGCTAGGTGGGAGTGAAGGGAGTGACTGACCTCACAGCCCCGCAAGAGACCACACAATAAATTACGATACAACACCCCATTTATTCACACCATCATACAGTCATAAATAAGCATTCCAACACACACAACATGCACAATCACAATCAAGCATTCCAACACACACAACATGCACAATTATAAATAAACATTTCACCCTACGACGTACACAATCACAATCACAGCATTTCAACACATATGACATATACACAATTTTAAATAAACATTCCCAGCATCCATCCCTTCCCACACCATGGAGTGCCTCCCCACCCCTGCCTCTCCAAGTCTACTGGGAGAACCTGTCGCACTAGGTGCTCCAAACCGGTCGTTCTTGAAAAAAGTCTTCAGGCCGACACCCTTACACACACAAGCAGGCAGTGAAGAGCGCGTCCCGGGGGGGGGAAAGTGGCGTTGTTACTGGAGGTCCTGGACGGGGATCAGGGCCGGCCAGTCAAAAACCCCGGGCTTTTCTACCAGTCCCCGGTCCCGACCAGAGCGGGGGCCTCCACCAGCGCGTGGCACAACCAGTCGCGGTCCCAACCAGAGCGTGGCCTCAACCAGCACGTGGCACCAACCAGTCCGCGGTCCCAACCAGAGCGTGGCCCCAACCAGAGCGTGGCCCAACCAGTCCAGATCCCGGGTGAAGCCCCCCGGGAGGGGGGAAAACGTAGCTGGGAGGAGAGAAGAAAGGGAGGGAAGGAAGAAGGGTACTGGAACCCCGCCGTCAGTACGTCTGACCCATGCTGTTAATCCTAACAGCCCCTCGCATGATGGGCGAGGGGAGGTTTTACTAAACACACCAGCTCAACACAGACCTGAGCATAACACAGTAAACCAATCAATCAGGAAAGTTCGTTAACGTCTTCTCACACGAAGCAGGTAAAAGACTGCATTAAATCAACAGGCAAAAACCAATATGAATTATCTTCACCCTTCTCTCACTCACGTTTAACAATTTCCTTTCTTAGGAAATAAACCAACACAGCGACCATGGCTTTATAACTGCCACCACATTTGCAAATAATAATTCAATGGCATAATTGTCACATTTTATAGCCACATTTCAAAATAACACAAATCTCCAACCACGCATCCGAACGACCAATCATGCGTACGCACGCTCGCAACATAAAACTCGTTCTCCTTGCACACACAAACAGACGGTGGCCGAAGGATAAGAGTCCAGTGAATGTGACAGGGGCGGACGAGCGAGACCAAGCAAGTACCAACCCTGAATCACCAGGTTCTCTCCCATCCCCACCGACTACCGCATCACCAGATGCATAAACAGGAGAAAGAATTTTCAGGCATGAGATTCTTCCGACAATAGTCGGATTTCCGACCATGAGAAGCTCAGATGGGTCATTTTCGTGATTCGTTCAAATCCGTTGAGAAAATGGAGGGGGGTAAGGGGGTGTGTGACCTAAATTTCCGACCGACGAACCGAGCGCTACAGACTTTGGTCCGACTTAGCCAAGGTGTCGGTGATCCGACTTCGCCACAGACTCGATGGCGCAATTAGGCAGTTTGCTCCAAACCACTTACGGTTGCCGCGGAAATGGCAAGGACTCGGCGAATTCGGTCAATGAAAGTGTTAGATCATTTCTGTGGTACTGCTTTGACTGTGCTGCGTGCGAGAGCTCGAATTGGCTAGCTTGAACCCAACATCTGAAGCCGTTTGAGAACGAGTGTACTTGTAGGCTAGCGTCGCACAAGGCTGGTTGTTTCCATACGGAGCAGGCTATTATTCGCAAATGGTACAAAAGCAAAACTAGGTCACGAAACAGCGCAGTCAAATCATCGCAAGATTTTACGCTGGGATCTCCTGTTTCTAAAGCCTTTGCACCGCAAATACTTGTCGAAAATATTCAACAATGTCTAAACTAGGCAAAGATCAGCAAGTTTCCATCGCTCAAGTGGACAGTGGTGTGAAAAATAGATGGAACAACAAGTGGTTGGAAGAAACTACAACGGTGACGCTGAAGACAAAAGAAATGGTGGTTCGACTTGGCGATGCCATTCACAAAATCGACATCGCTGGAAAAGCCAAATGTGAATGGTGTTCGGTGATCTTGAACTATGGTTCAAAGGGAAAATCCTTGCTGATGAGACACTTGACAATGAAAGATCACCAGAAACATCTGGAAACCAGACTGACGAACCAGACACTGGGCTCAATGATTGAACCGGCAAGTATTCATTCAGACTTATTCAAAGAGCGAGAGAGAGCGAGTGTGTGTGTCAGGATCAGGATCAGAATCAGGGGCGTTGTATCAAAAACAACTTTTAGCCTATTTAGGCTTTTTACGCCCCTTCTGTATGTATATATCATTTTTTTTCGTGACCTAGAGGAGAAAAGGCAGCAGCTGTCTCTTCAAAAGCAAGCTGAAGTCAGCAAACAACAAGCCAAACTGGCCTTGGCAGAGGCAGAAAAACGAGCAAGGCTAGCACACAGAAAATCCATCCGATCCAAACTGGAAGTTCTAGCCAGAAAGAGGAGACGAGAAAAAAAAAGCTGAGCATGAGGAAAGGAGAGCTAAGAGGCAAAGGCTGGACAGCCCGAATGAGAAGGCTTAGAGTTTGGATGACAAGTGCTGTGTGGTGCATTGGCTGGTTCCTTGGTTTGATTTTGATGGCGGGCTCAGAGGATTCTCAGTTGCTGAAACAGTGAAAGAGAGTGATGTTGTTGAGATCTTGTTTTTCAGGTGTGTCACTTGTGCTTAATACTTACATGAAGGTGTTCATTTCAGTTTTGCATGTTATAATTTGTAATTGGTTGATCTGAGGGGAAGGAATACAAATGACACAACCTATCCAGTTTTTTGTTTTTTATGTTATTGCATGTTTCATCACATTGAATTAGTTTTACACAGGCTACCTACCAGAACATATCGAAAACACAAGATAAAGGGTTGAAGGTCTGTAGAATTAAGACAGAAAGAGACCAACTGAGAAGAAAATTTTCTCTCTTAAGTGAAGGCAAAATGTGTTAAAAAGATCACTTGTATGGATGTTTTTAAGGCTTAAAATTAAGAAAAAGCTTCAGCTTCAGGGGGCTTCGCCCCCTGACCCCCACCAGGGGCGTTGCCCCCTGGACCCCCACTGGGGGCCTTCTGCGGCCCCAGACCCCCGCTTTTCAGACCAAAACACAATTTCTCAATCTCATGCCTGAATTTTGGATATAATTTAGAATGGCCAGGTTAGAGATTGAATTAACCAGAGAAAAGGTCTCAAACAATATTTCTTTTACAATTTTGCAAACAAAAGAAAATTGCGCAAAAGAGAAGAATAAGCCGGCTAACAACAACAAACCAAAACAAACAAACCACAAAACTGATGCTTACCAGCTACCCGTGGGTGACCCCGAAGAGGCGGGTCAAACGACTCTCTCTGCCCTCTGTCCAGTCGAGAGGACAGAGGCACAGATGCGGAAAAAGAAGAAGTGATGTCCCTCTCCTACAGGCCGACTGTAGGAATTGAAGATACCGACTGTACCTTCGACGATAGGGTGAAGAACCAAGACCGGAGCAGGCGCTCCCAGAGACATCTTCCGCTCGAGTGAAGAGCTAACCTCCCTCAGCGATGGCGGCCAACATGCCATGCTACGTCACAGAGTGAGCATACTTCAAACTAAAAGAAATGAAGCACGTGCGACAGGTAAAAAGACAGGCGAGAGGCCGATAGACAGCAAGTTCGAGAGAAAGGTACCAGCCACCCGTGAACCTGCAGGATGAATAGCACGGGCAGTGGAATTAGAGAGAGAGAGAGAGAAAGCAAACCTAACCTGAGCTAAACCACACCAAAGGTGCAACCACACCACAAGCCACATTAACCTTCGCCGGACGGTGTGGGTCCATGTGGACCCAGAAGGGTCTTTAAATGCCAATATCTCGTATATTTATAGATATTTTTCAATGAAATTTTAAATATGCTCCAAACACACAAATTCTCTCCTTGTCCTAAAATTTCGAAAATATAGATCAAAATTTCAAAAGGTAATTAAAGGTGACATTTTATACAGTCATCGACGACGGTGTGGGTCCGTGTGGACCCATGGCTCGCAAAGAGGGAACACTCTTTGCGGACATGGGTCCACATGGACCCACACCGTCTTCCGTGTATAGTCAAAAGCACCCGTCTGGCGAAGGTGCTTTTGACTATACATGGAAGACGGTGTGGGTCCATGTGGACCCATGTCCGCAAAGAGTTTTCCCTCTTTGCGAGCCATGGGTCCACACAGACCCACACCGTCTTCCGTGTATAGTCAAGAGCACCGTCCGGCGAAGGTTAAGGGACAGATATACGACAACAACGACGACAACAACCAAATGAACAATTCTACTACCCCAGTTGGGTCAAACGTCGTAGGCCTCGTGACAAACTCGTGACAAGAGGAAAGAAAAATGGTAATTAAGCAATTCACACACTTTCCATGTCCACCATCCCAAGCTTGAGTTTATCATTGTCATCCATTATCTATATCCATCTCCATCATATTCAGCATTGTATAATGCTGCTGTTGGTTAGTAGTAGATCTGTTTCAAAATCAATTTTTTTTTTTTTTTTTTTTTTAATGGACATGATACTGTCAGCAGAATGTGGTTTCTCCAGCTTCACGTTCCATGTCTGGCTTCAGGGTTTGGTGGTGTTAGCCATTTTCTTGATTGTACACAGTGTTTACATTGCAGATACATTTAGTATAATAGTAGTTTTCCAACCTTGACTGTGTGTTCCTACTTGTACATGTATTGTAGGTTGATTGTCTACCATGTCTGTCTTCAGACTTCCAGTGTTGTTAAAATTTATGCTTTTGTGACTGTACATTGTGTATTCAGTAATTTCTCATAACTTGAGGTTAATCCAAATTTTACAGGATGCTTGCAGATATGCACTGAATGCAGTGCAAGAGATGGGATACAGTGTACTTAATCCCATGTAGGGAGCTTGAACATCTGGATCCTGCAGAAATGTACTGCCTGAGTTGCCTTTATTCAGATCAGAAGCACAAGTCATGTAGGCATCACATACTTCAGCCATCAGCGGGAATCAGCAATGATTTGGCAAAATTTTGGTACAGAGTTCCTCTGAATTCAGAGTGAAAATGAGTTTGATAGGATAGTTGATCAGTAGGTGCTTAACTGCAATGCCAAATTTTGTAGGCAGCAGATACGACAGCCTCTGTGTGCCTTTCACACAAATGACAGATTACTATATATTATTATTGTACTAATCTAATGTCCTTGATCAGTTCCTGTTGACTTTGGGCTATATTTGTCGGTGTATGGGGCCTGCACAGCAAAAAACACAGGTGTTTGTCAGTGTAATGGGGGCAGCAAGAAACACAGGTATTTGTCAGTTTATGGGGGCAGCACAACAAGAAACACAGGTATTTGTCAGTGTATGGGGGCAGCACAGCAAGAAACACAGGTATTTGTCAGTGTATGGGGCAGCACAACAAGAAACACAGGTATTTGTCAGTGTATGGGGGCAGCAAGAAACACAGGTATTTATCAGTGTATGGGGCAGCACAGCAAGAAACACAGGTATTTTTCAGTGTATGGGGGCAGCACAGCAAGAAACACAGGTATTTGTCAGTGTATGGGGGCAGCACAGCAAGAAAACACAGGTATTTGTCAGTGAATGGGGCAGCACAGCAAGAAACACAGGTATTTGTCAGTGTATGGGGCAGCACAGCAAGAAACACAGGTATTTGTCAGTGTATGGGGGCAGCACAACAAGAAACACAGGTTTTTTTTCAGTGTATGGGGGCAGCACAGAAAGAAACACAGGTATTTGTCAGTGTATGGGGGCAGCACAAGCAAGAAACACAGGTATTTGTCAGTGTGGGGGGGCAGCACAACAAGAAACACAGGTATTTGTCAGTGTATGGGGGCAGCACAGCAAGAAACACAGGTATAAATTGTCAGTGTATGGGGCAGCACTGCAAGAAACACTTCTCTATCAGAATAATGCCGCTTACACTTCCAAGTGTATTGAAAGCCAACAGGGAAGACGGGCTGAGCAATGACTAGTGCAGTAAGTAGCTGCATGTTTACTAAGAAATCTTCCAATTGGAAGTTTGTGGATTAAAAACAAAAAGATTGATGATTTAAAACATTCTTGTTAGTTGTGTTAGAGGGTTTTTTGTTGTTGTTTTTTTAAATAAAAACTAAATAATGTATTATGCTATTCATAAATGGATGTTAGACTTAGAGAGAAGGGAGGAGGGTGGAGGGATGCGAATGTGTCAGTATGATTGTGGGTTATAACTATTATGGCATTACGTCAGATTTACAAGTAGAGCAAGGCACTGTCTTTCAGGAGGACATGTGTGTTTGTGTGTGTGTGTGTGTGTGTGTGCGTGTGTGTGTGTGCGTGTCACGGTGTGTGTGTGTGTGTGTGTGTGTGTGTGTGTGTTGTGTGCGTCGTGTGTATTTATGCAAGCATGCGTGCATGTGTGTGTGTATGTGTGTGTGTTTTTCCTGAGTACTCACCCAGATGAGGGAAAGAGAGAGAAGAGACTGATAATTGCTGATTGT
Organism: Conus ventricosus; assembly: GCA_018398815.1. NCBI lineage: Eukaryota > Metazoa > Mollusca > Gastropoda > Neogastropoda > Conidae > Conus > Conus ventricosus. The sequence goes on along the minus strand of JAFLJL010014404.1, from coordinate 374,767 downwards.
TTAATCATGGATATGATAAGGTGTGAGAAGGGTTCTCGGGATGGGGTAAGTAGATACATGTAGGAGAGAGAGGAAGAGAGTGATATTTGTGTTTGTTGGACTTTGGTCACCTTACAATTCTACTTGAGTATCGTGTTTCATTTTTCACAATTTGGTCATCTCTGAAAGAACAAATTGACAGTGTCCTTTTTTAAGAATTCATTTATTTTCAATTTATTTTTCTGAATTTGTGTTATATAATTATTTTAGTTGCAAAGTGAGACGACTGCAGGTGAAATCTAAACAAATCTTGAATAAATGTTAGCGAACTGCCTAGAAATATTTGGTATTTATTTGTTTAAAATGTCAGTACAACCTATGGTTTCATTCAGTCAGAGAGAGAGAGAGAGAGAGAGAGAGAGAGAGAGAGAGAGAAGAGAGAAAAGGTGTGAGTGTGTGTGTGTGTGTGTGTGTGTGTGTGTGTGTGAGTGAGTGACCTGCATGGTTTGCATCTTGTGGTCACTGACTCCGGGTGACAGGTGATACTGTGTGGGGTGTGTTGGGGTGGGGGGAGGGGAGGGGAGGGCTGCGCTGGCCATCACTGATCATAGCTGACCACTCCTCAGTGATAATGTCAGTGTTGGTGGATTCACAGTGCACAGTGCCATCACTGACCGTGGCTGACCACTCCTCAGTGATAATGTCAGTGTTGGGGGATTCACAGTGCACAATGCCATCACTGACCATGGCTGACCACTCCTCAGTGATAATGTCAGGAGGTGTTGATGGATTCACAGTGCAAAATGCCATCACTGACAAGGGGCTGACCACTCCTCAGTCATAATGTCAGTGTTGGTGGATTCACAGTGCACAGTGCCATCACTGACCATGGCTGACCACTCGTCAGTGATAATGTCAGTTTTTAGTGGATTCACAGTGCACAATGCCATGGCTGACCACTGACCTCAGTGATATTGTCAGTGTTGGTGGATTCACAGTGCACAGTGCCATCACTGACCATGGCTGACCACTGACCTCAGTGATATTGTCAGTGTTGGTGGATTCACAGTGCACAATGCCATGGCTGACCATGGCTGACCACTCGTCAGTGATATGTCAGTGTTTGTGGATTCACAGTGCACAGTGCCATCACTGACCATGGCGACCACTCCTCAGTGATAATGTCAGTGTTGGTGGATTCACAGTGCACAGTGCCATCACTGACCCTGGCTGACCACTCCTCAGTCATAATGTCAGTGTTGGTGGATTCACAGTGCACAGTGCCATCACTGACCATGGCTGACCACTCCTCAGTCATAATGTCATGTTGGTGGATTCACCAGTGCACAGTGCCATCACTGACCAGGGCTGACCACCAGTCCTCCCCCCACCCCCACCTTCCACCCTGTGTATCAACCACCTAACAGACGATCACCCGACTAGCCCCCCCCCCCCCCCTCCCCCCCTTTCCCACTCTCTGAATCAGACCAACTGACAATCACCCACCAGTTCCCCCCACCCTCCCCTTCCCCCACCTTCCAGCCTGTGTATCAGACCACTTGCCAGTCCCTCCCCCTCCTCCCCTTACCTTCCAGCCTACATGTCAGACACCTGACAGAACAGCTCCCCCCCCCCAACCAGCCCCCCCCCCCTCCCCAACTGCCCCTACTGACACTGTCCTCCACCCTGCAGGTCAGGCTGCTGACAGAATACCCAGTAACCAGCCTTCCTCCCCCCCCCCCCTCCCCAGCCCCCCTCCCTCCCTGCCCCCACTGACACTCTCCTCCAACCTGCACAGCTCTCCTCCCCCAACCCTCACCCAACCCAACCCCCCCCCCCCCCCCCCCAACTCCACAACCTGCATGTTAGACCAGCAGATAAGATGTCATCCACCAGTTCTGCCCCCCCACCCCCACCCCCCCACCCCAACCTCCATGTCCCTCGTTTTAATGAGGATTCCTCTTTTTCACACACACCACACACACACACACAGTATCACCTGTCACCTGGAGTCTGTGACCACAAGATGCAAACCATGCAGGTCACTCATCACACACACACACACACACACACACACACACACACCACACACACACACACACTCTCCCCTCTCTCTCTCTCTTCTCCTCTCTCTCTCTCCTCTCTCTCTGACTGAATGAAACCATAGGTTGTACTGACATTTTAAACAAAATAAATACCAAATATTTCTGGGCATTTTCGCTAACATTTATTCAAGATTTGTTTAGATTTCCACCTGCAGTCGTCTCACTTTGCAACTAAAAGGGTGGGGAGACATGCATGTCAGAGTGTTTTGTGTCCGAGTTCAGATATACAGAAGGGGTGGGAGACATGGATGTCAGTGTGTTTTGTGTCTGAGTTCAGATATACAGAAGGGGTGGGGAGCAAGAGACATGCATGTCAGAGTGTTTTGTGTCTGAGTTCAGATATACAGAAGGGGTGTGGAGACATGCATGTTAGTTTTGTAATTGTGTCTGAGTTCAGATATACAAAAGGGGGTGGGAGACATGCATGTCAGTGTGTTTTGTGTCAGAGTTCAGATATAAGTTTTGGTCTTTGTCATTGTGAAGTGCTTTCAGACATCAGAATGAAAAGCGCTCAAGAAATAGTGTCTTGTCTGGTTTATCATTTTCATTGTAATTCTTATCATTATATTATTATTATCATCATCATCATCATCATCATTATTGGTGGTGTTGGTTGTTGTTTATTTTGTTTATTTATTTTTTTATTTTATTTATTTTTTTGGGGGGGGAGGGGGGGGGGGGTGTTATGAGTTTGTGGTTTCTTTGTTCTGGGGGTCATCTTTCCACCTTTATTAAACTTTTATCGGTAGAATGACACTTTTTTGCAGGTCATTTGATGTTCAGAAATAATGGTGTTGAATTTCAACTTGTATTGAATTCTGTCACTTTGTTCTGTTTTCTATGGTGTTTCAGCCCTGATATGGCTTTTGTGGTTGGCAGGGCTTGAAGCAACATGATTTGTTTTGGGTGGTTTCTTGTCTTTTACACAATATCAATATTGCAGAGGTCCTGATACATCCGTATTTTTCTAGTTTTTTTTTCCTTGGTTTTCTCATTGTTTACAATGACACATGTAAAGTTTGGCCATTGTTGTCTGGGAGAAGGGTGTTTAATGATATGGTGATTATGATTTTGGATTCTGGAATTGTACAGTTTATTATTATCATTACCACAGGCAATCAATTCTCTGTCTGTTTCAGACTCCATCTATGATTGGTCTGAAATGAATTGCAAGATCACAGCCAAAACACGTCATGAAACAACCTGTCAGAATCCATCAGCCACCCTCACCAAGTCTGAAGCAGACGGACAGACAGATTATGGTCCCAAGTATTAAAGCTGAAACAGTTGATCCTGATGTGAAGAGGGGTCTCCTTCACCAGTTCCAGGTAGCAGACTACCCAGAAAGGAAGCAGAAATCAGTCTTCAATCTTGCATTTGTGTTCAGGGCTCCTCTGTATGGCGGATTCTTGGGTTGCAGAGAATTTTGAACACCATAAAATAAAACCTTGCAATGAAGCATCAGGTGTGAAGGATGAGAGTACCGCTGTTTTTACTCAGTCATGCTGTAATACTGATACCACCATAACTGATGTTAAGATTGGACCTGTTAGGGCATTAAGTCTGAATCAGCCACAGCTAATGTTGACAGTGATGTCATCAAGACTGAACCAGTCATATCAAACATCATCAGTGATGTCATCAAGACTGAACCAGTGATAAACAAACATCATCAGTGATGTCATCAAGACTGAACCAAATGATATTAAACATCAGCATGATGTCATCAAGACTGAACCAGTGACATCAAACATCGTCAGTGATGTCATCAAGACTGAACCAGTCACATCAAACATCAGCATTGATGTCATCAAAGCTGAAACAGCCACATCAAACATCAGCAGTGATGTCATCAAGACTGAACCAATCACATCAAACATTAGCTGTGATGTCATCAAGACTGAACCAGTCACATCAAACGTCAGCAATGATGTCATCAAGACTGAACCTGTCACATCAAACATCATCAGTGATGTCATCAAGACTGAACCAAATGATATTAAACATCAGCAGTGATGTCATCAAGACTGAACCAGTGACATCAAACATCGTCAGTGATGTCATCAAGACTGAACCAGTCACATCAAACATCAGCAGTGATGTCATCAAGACTGAACCCGTCACATCAAACATCAGCTGTGATGTCATCAAGACTGAACCAGTCACATCAGACATCAGCAGTGATGTCATCAAGACTGAACCAGTCACATCAGACATCAGCAGTGATGTCATCAAGAATGATGCTGGTCACAGCAAGCCTCATGAGTGAAGCACCAACAGACGTCATGGTGATGGCAGCATGTTATACCGTCAGATCTGAATCCATGACAATACGGATGAGGACAGGAGCAGAACAAGCAGCTGATGAACAGGTTTGTAAAACTACTGTCTCCATTTCAGTAGAATATATTTTGCACTAGTTTATTATGAAAAATAAATTTGGTCAAGTTGATTTTTAATCTTTAATTATTTATTTTTTTTTTTTTGCTGTCCCAACCTCTATGCCACCTCAGAGGCAGTGCACCCACGCCGCTCATTCGGGCACCCCGTCCACAGCCACAGCCCGGTCGGCCCCGCTGAAACCCCGGCACCGGCACTCCACAGGGAGCAGTCAATGTCAAGTCGTCAAGAGGCAACCCACCGGAGGAGACGCTGCACTGCTGCCGAGTCACTTCGGGGGTGTTCAGTGGCGCCTGTTCTGATCTAACATACGCAGGACACCACCTACTAGCCCCCTAAATGACGACCCAAAAATTGCTTAGTCGCGGAGCTGGCGTGAGCGAGCTCCCCTCCGGAGGGCGCCACCACGTCCGTCCAACGACAGCCCCCATGGACTCGCCGATACCGGTGACCCTGACGGAACCAAACTAAGGCCACAGACGTAGAGAGGACATCGAAATTGAGGTCACCATGGAGCAGGGCATGAAGGCCACAGAATTTGAGACATTTTTTTTAATGCTGATTATGAGAATGAGGGTGATAAGATGATGCTACGGATTTCCATTTCGGTCTGAGACTACATGACAGGGCTGTACTCTATGTTTCCTTTCATACTGTATCTCGGCGTCAACCAGGCCTGAGAGATACAGGCACCTGCAGTGTTGGGCATGAAATTTTAGTAACACTCTCAGAAACGCATCCATTCAGTGGATGAAACTCGACTGTGTGGTCCCAATCTTTTCCCAACTGAGTCCGCAGCAAACTCAACTCTGGGTAGGAGCCGGGCAGGGCAGAAAAACCCACATGACTCTGATGGGATTCGAACCCACGACCCCCCAGCCGGGGGTCCGCGACGCTAACCACTTCGCCATGGTGGCTGGTTGATTTTTAGTCTTAACGAGCATCTTTAATTCAAGTCCCCCAAACAAAAAGCAAATATGAAAATAAAACAATGAAAAGCAATGCCCCCTCCCCACCCCCTCATTGCTTCCTACCCCCTTCCCCCTCCTTTCCCCCTACCATCCCCCTCCCTTTCCAAATGCTGGCAGCTTCAAATTGGGTCTGGGTTGACTTTTCTTTTAAATCTTTAACAGAAGAAATAAGTGGGTTTCTGGCATGTTCAGACATCTGTAGGGCCTTTTTCTGAAAGCGAAATTCTGTGAGGTGCTGTAACAGTGTAGGAATCATGGCTTTCTTTAAACAAGATGATGTGGTCACAGCCATGGGGGACCAAATCAGGAACAAATTGTGATGGCAATGGCTGAATGAAGCTGACAGTGATGGGAGTGATTTTCCTGTTTGCCCCAAAGTGAGCGTGGCTGGCACATATGCCTGTACTGTTCATTCAAAAACAATCACCTGCACAGTGATTCAAAGAAGAAATCTGAAGCCTTTTGATTAGCCAGAGAATGATGAAAAATAAAAGACGGGTTAAAAGTGGGAAATAAGGCAGTGGTGTGTGTTTTGTGTGTGGTGTGTGTGTGTTGTGTGTGGTGTGTGTGTGTGTGTGTGTGTGTGTGTGTGTGAAGGCATGAGGGAAGAAGCATAGCTATGATGTAGATTATTATGCTTATGTGATTTTTTTACACAGTAACTAAATGCATCAACAATATTCCTGGATCCTGGAAAATTGGACTAAACATTTTTGTTCATATTATTACAGAAGTCCATTGCCTCCCTCTCCCATCCCCCCACCTCAAAATCTCCTTCCTCCCATTTGTGTGACAAGATCACAGGGAAAATTTGTCACTGTGTCTGTAGGTCAGACACTTTAGTTTAGTCCTTAACTTTCCTGAGCTCGTCAAATAAGCTGAAGACTTTTCTATGCATGATGCCTGTAGTGAATTTATTTTTGTCCATTTGACAGTAAAGTTGGTCCATTTGGCCTAAAGAAAGTATGCTGCAGGTAAGTTTGTTTTTTTTTTCTGTGCAGGAGAGGTGACCAGAATGGGTTTAACTCGTAGAGTGCCTTTAAGCCGTCAGCTGACGGCGCATTAAAAATGCTTTCCCAGTGCCTATGGGCCGTCCACTGACGTCATGCATTTTTCTTGAATTTTCATTCGTTACTATTTCTATCAATGGACTCAAATAGAGTGTGCGTAGTAAGCCTATATGTCTGTAGTATTAAAATGATATGTAAATGACCACACGTGAGGGAAAGCCCATTTATTCTCATCACTGACTGGATGAACCAGCCAGCACTTCGTCTCGCTTGCAAAGATGGCGGCGCAACCTTCGACAAGCGTAGCGACCAAATCAAAATATTTACAGAGCTGAGCAGGCTCTGCTAATGATTTTTGACAAAGACAATAATCTTTTATTCAACGACTCACTCGAACATGAAGGTGAGATGATGATATGATGGAATTGCCAACCATATTCGTCGGTTATTGAGTCGGCTGTGTGACCTCAGTGTGTGTTCAGCTGACTGCCTCGAACGAGCTAGCCTAGTGTGTACTCTGCACTGTGTGCCAGTGGCCAGTGAAGTGATAGTCAGCGCGAGAGGGGAGCTTGGCCTGCTTGCGGCGTGACACGGGGCAGAGGGAAAGGTAGGGGAAGAGGAGGAGTGAAAGAGAGGGTGAAGTCCAGCAAGGGGGCGTGGTGGGGAGAGGGTGTGTGGTCATGGACTGACCTGTCTGCTTAGAGTGTGAGCGTCTTGATAGACTTCTAAACTGTTTTACTTTCATTTACAGGGGTAGTGTGACAATACAAACTTTATTTTCAACTTTTCTGCTTTGTGTTCTCTTTTGGATGTGAAGATGTAGTGGTAAAAAACACGAAAACAAAACAAGCTGAAGGTTGGGGGGGAATTTTATTGGTCACAATTGTACAGAATGGAAGCGAGAATTCAACGTGATTTGATTCATTACACCGGTAATGTGTGAAAATGTCATCAGCAATATGTCTTTTGTGTGGAAAATCCAAGGTCACGTGACAAACCAGCTTGAAGTCCTAATACCGTTTGTGGCCACCATTTGCGTTGACAACTGCTTGACACCTGCGCTCATTGAGTGGACCCGGTGGTTGATGCGTCCCCTTGGCACACCAGCCCACACATGGACGATGGCCTGGTGAAGTTGAGCGCTGTTGCTAGTCATGGACGCAGGAGGTCCAACCGTCTGCCAAGTTCATCTCAAAAATGTTCTATTGGGTTTAAATCGGGACTGAGGGCTGGCCAGGGCAGCACATTGACGTTATGCTGAAGAAATTGCTGGGTGGCCCTGGCGTGTGTGGTCTTGCATTGTCCTGTTGGAATGTCCAGTTTGGGTGTTGCGCAAAAAAAGGATCGACATGGGGTCTGAGCACCTGGTTGATGTAGCGCTGTGCATTGACACCCTGTCCGCGACCAGGACCAATGTCTGAAAGATGACTGGTCCTATGGCGTGGTTAATGCCAATTTCACCCCATATCATAATGTTCGGGCTTCCCAGGGGTTCCGCTCTACCACACAGGAATCAGCATAGCGTTCACCAGGTCGACGTCATATTCTGACACGACCGTCAGCCATGTCAACAAAAACGGCTCTCATCTGAGAACAGTATGCGTCCGCACTGGGTGCCTGCGCCAGTTGATTCGGGCTTGTGCCCACTGCAGCCTGTCCTGCTGGTGTCTTGGGGTCAGTACGGACCTCTGTGAGGACGCCTACATGCCAGCCCGTTCTCCTGAAGATGCCGCCACATAGTGTTGAGGCCGATTTGTTGCTGGAGATTCCCCGGCACCTGTCGAGCAGTGTTAGTGCCTGTTTGCCGCCTGTCCCGCAGATGGGTTCGAACAAGATGGCGATCCTCTCTTGTGTGGTGACCCAAGGACGGCCTGGCCGGGACGATCATCAGTGGTACCAGTGACTCGCATGCGGTGCTGCAGACGATAGATGGTTGAGATGTGGACGTTAAAGATGTTGGCGACCTGCCTGGCATCCACACCAGCCTCCAGATGGCCTAGGGCACGATTGCGTTCCTCCCGCTCGTATTTTGGCATCTCTGTAAACGCTCAGACGGCAAGTCGTTACCTGAACCTTGTAGCGCGGCTTTATAAAGCTGCATGCCTGCGTACTTGTCGGTGGTTAACTTTGCTCTGCATGGTGTGCACGTGCCTCACATGCAGCAACCAGTTTGCCATTTTTGTTGACCCTCCAATGCCGGGAATGATGTGTTGCTCACACAATTTTTTCACTGCACGTGAGTCTTGGACCCAAACAACTTGCCACAAATGGTTCATTTTTGTATATTCACCCCTTTTCACCCGAAAATAGCCTTTCAATATTTCGCGTTTTTTATGGAAGTCAGTATACATATGTTTTTGATCATGCAAAAAAATCTATCCAAATCTAAATGCCTAAATACTCTTTTATTATCAAAATTAAAACAAAAGAAGCCCAGATTCAAAATCTTCATTCAATTTCCTTCAAAAATTATATATATTTCTTTTTTTTTTCTTTTGTAATTTCTGAGCTAGAATTTTTTGTTAATTATTACCCCCAATCATTAGATTTCCCTGGCACTGGGAAAGCCTTTGGTTGTAATATTTTCAGGCAGTGAACGGGTATTAAAAATCAAGGAAATCAGTCTCTGCTGAGGGGGGGGATAGGGAAGGGGGAAAAGGGGAGCTCCCTCTGTGCCTCCTCTCCCCTTCCTCCTCCACTCCCTCTTCCTGTCCGCCACCCTTCCAATCCCCCCCCCCCCCCCCCCTTTCCCTTCCTTCACCCGAACCCCCTGTAGTCCCCTGGGTTTTGAATACTATCACTGGCTTTGAGAGCTGAAACTGGCAGCTCATTGAACCCATTTGTCAGTTTTACTTCATATCCTTGAAGCTTTGATCCATTCAATCAGTGCAGTGGGCTTGCTTTCTTTTCCTTTTCTTTGTGTGTTACCCTGTGATTTTGGATAAGACTGCCTGATAAAAGGATAGGAGTGATGATCATTAACTGGTCAATTTGTTGAAGGTTTGTGATGTAACATGATTATGACACTGATAGTGAAGTAATATTTCTGTTTGTACAGGAAGATGACAAACCTGTGTCTTCCACTTGTCAAGCATCAGGGTCAGCCAGAAAGCAGGGGTTTGTGGTGTGTTCAGTACAACTGTGACATCAGTAGGAAAGGTGAAGGTGATGAAAACAAGAAAAGAAAAACTGTTCACTTGTAGATGTGTGCAGAAAGATTATTTTACGCAGGCTGGTAATCTGAAGACAACACAAGATGATCCATAATGGTGAGAAATTATTTCATGTGATGTGTGCCATAAGACTTTTACACGGGCTGGTGACCTGAAGAGGACACTGATGGTTCATTACTGGTGAGAACTTATTTTCATGTATGTTGGCAGTAAGAGGTTTTACACAGGGTGGTGACCTGAAGAGACAATGAGATCCATAAGGTGAGAAATTATTTTCATGTGATGTGTGCTGTAAGAGGTTTTTCAAGGGCAGGTCATCTGATAGAGACACAAGATGATCCTTCTGGTGAGAAAGTATTTTTATGTGATGTATGCCGTAGAGTTTTACACAGGCAAGATTCTTTTGAAGGACACACATGATGATCCATACTTGTGAGATACCATTTTCATTGTATGTGTGCCATAAGAACTTTTTCTCGGGCAAACGCTGAGACAAACAAGATGATCCATTATGGTGACAAATTATTTTAATGTGGTGTGCAGTAGAGTTTTTCACAGGGTGGTGACCTGAAGAGAACAAGTTGATCCATGTTTGGATTTTTTTTAACTTGGTGAGAAATTATTTTCATGGGATTGTTGCAGTAAGAGTTTTATACAGGCAAAGGGTAACTGAAGAGACAACAAGCGTGATCCATACTGAGTGATAAATTATTTTCATTGTGGTGTGGCAGATAAGAGTTTTACACAGGCAACGCACAAGTAGTTGGGAAGAAAACAAATGATCCTTACTGGTGAGAAATTTATTTTCATGTGATTTGTGTGTCAGTAAGAAGTTTTACACAGGCATAGTCAGTCTGAAAGAAACAAAATGATCCTTACTGGAGTGAGAAATTATTTTCATGTGATGTGTGCAGTAAGACTTTTAGATGGCAGATACATCTATAGAGAATTCGCATTTTGAATCAAGCTGGTCAGAAATTCATTTTGCATGCTAAGTGTGCACGTAAGGGTTACAACTTGTAGGTAGCCTAATGAGCCGCAAAATCCATACTGAACAGAAATCATTTGCACGTGTTGTGGTGCAATTATAGGACTTACATTTTAAACAAGTGCTTGTTAACCTTTTAAAACTAGGTGCTTTGTAAAAAATAGATAATGCAATCCAGTGATTGATGTGTGCTTGAATGACTAGTACACTGGAAATTACGAAGATGTGCAAGATAGTGACAGGTGTAAATTTGATTTTGCTGTGTTTGTGGCATTAATTAACTTCTACCAGATTGACTCCTGGTTTTCCATGTGTACATTTGATGTCACACTCCCCGTAGTTTTCCATGTGAATGTTTCAAAAATTACTTTCTGTTTAAAAAGATTCTGCTTTATTTCTGATCATTAAAATTAAAAATACATTTACTGATTTATAGTTACATTAAGATATTTACATACTCTGTTACTTTCAGTTAATAATCAGTAGAAAAGCAATTTCAGACGGGTTCTGCTAAAAAGCCTAGCATCATATGTCTGATGTGCCAAGTGTTTAAATGCCTTTTCATAGTCATATAGGCTTGAAAAAAGACATCAGATGTTGGTCACGGTAGAGTTTCTTTGCTATGTGTTGTATGCAGTTAAGACATTTTCGTATATTACTGGTGCGACATGGATGATCAATTCAGCACAGTAAGACTTTTAGGGAGACAGGTTTACTTGAAAAGGACCCATGATTATCCACATTGGTCAAAGAAATCTTGTATCTGGTGGTGCGAAATCCAAAACTGAGCAATGTACAGGCAGGTATCTGGAAGAAATACAGAGGATTACTAGTTCAAAGTCAAGAGCATCTGTTTGGGGTGCGAAAAGAACTGTGCCTTAAAGTCAATATTTTTTTCCTTATCCAGATAACATGAAAACAAAAGACAAACCAGTGATCCAACTGATCTGAATTAAAGGAGAGATAACATGGGAACACACACACACAACACACACACCAAACCACCCACACACACACCATGCAACCACACACACACACACACAAACACACACACTATCTCCACCACACACGACACACTCACTCACACAGCAGTACAATTTGTCTAAATGGGTTTGGTTTTATGCAATGTGTGCAGTATAGATGTTACATGTTCTGCTCAAGAGCTTGAATGTCATATGATATGAGTGATAGTTCTAACATTGCTTGAATTCAGGAAAGATATACAGTGATCTTTACTGTGTTCTTGATTGAAGACTTTTAATAGACTGTATACTTCAGTTGATAATACACATTATGCCATAGCTCTGTCATATTATAGTCTTGTTTTGTGATGTAGTATAGTGCGTTCTAGCAGTATGAAATGTCAAATCCTGCGAGTGATACATTCTCTGCAGTTTACATGAAGTGGAGTTCATGGAAAGTGAGATGCCGACCCCTTGTTCCTCCTTCCCCTCCACCATCGTACCCTCCTCCCCACACCTCACTAGCACCTTTTTCATTTGTTTTTCAGAGTTATGGGTATTGACAGTTTCATACTTCCTTGCTGTCAGTCCACGCTCCCATCTTTCCCATCCTGATTTCCCTTCCTGCCGTCCACCTGTCTGCTTCCCTTCTCTTCCCCTCCTCTGTCTGTATGTTTGATACCCCCCTCCCTCCACCATTGCCCCTGCCACTTCTCTTCCTTAATTTGCCCTTTTCTGAAATTTGTTTTCATTTGTGTGTGTGTGTGTGTGTGTGTGTGTGTGTGTGTGTGTGTTTGTGTGTGTGTGTGTGTATGAATTTGGATTACTATATTATTTCTCAAATTGAGAAAAACTAAGCATAATAATGTGCTTTGAGTTCGGATTGTGATGTATAACCGTGCAGTGTGTTCTGTATAAGCCATGAATATGTTTGTGTAGTGTATAGTCGGGTTATATCATAAAGGAGTGGCATGAAATTTCTGTGATATAATATATTGGTTTGCATTGTGTTATTTTGATTTGTAAAGATTGCAACCCGTTCTAGTGACCAGTCTAACTAAAGGACAAGATTAAAGGATGGATGCCTTGTGTTCTTTCTGATGAATGCTTGTAAGGACTTGCATGCATGTTTTGTTTTTTTTATCAAAGATCAGATACTTGTAATGTTGTTTTATGGTTGTCTTTATTTCTTTTTTTTGCGTACGCAGATGATACTCCCTGACGGACACTGCCTGTATAGACAGGCAGTGGTGTTTTGTTGTGTCTTGACCGGTTTTTGTTTTTTTTATAGGCGTGGAGTTTTGTGTGTCTGACCGTTTTTCTTTATTCCGCCATTATGGCAGCCTACTTCCATCTTTGTTGGAAGGTGTTGCATTGCTATGTGTAGTGTCATCATCCTTCGGCCAAAACTTCGAAAGCTTGGGTGATGGGATTTTACGTGTGTGCTCAAGATGTAGCGGTGTGCGTTCACACACGGAACCTCAGTTTATAGTCTCGTTCGAAGGACTGTACATGAAAAACGCTCTGCACATAATTCAGGGTGTAAGTGTGATGTGCTGTCTGCCTCATCTGTCTTGTTGTCATGCCGTCACTGCCAGTGTTATGAGTGGATGAATTGGTGATTTATGTCTCATAGGTGAGGAGAAGAGAGAGAGTTGTGTGTTGTTGTGAAGGCTTTGTTTCCAGTTGGGTCAGGCATTAATCTTTACTCGCCTCATGCAGAAAATGCCCAATGTTTTTTTTTTCTTTTTTAGTGGTCTCAGCAGGAAAGGAAAACATTGATGGATGTACCTTAGAAAGAGCAGAGAAAGAGTGGTTGCACAATAGTACAGTGTGAATTGTGGGCGGAACAGGAGGCAGTGCTGTGGTCCACCCCTCCCTCTGGTTTTAAACAGTCTGGAAGCTGAACTCCCCCACTCCCTTCTCCATCCCCTACGTTTTCAAAATTTCTGCCTTTTTGCTTTGGTTTACTTTCTTTCATGGCTGTAGATGTTTGCGGACTTGTTCATAAACACAGCATTCTACAAGATGCAAGAAAGAATTGGACACGGTATGAAAAGAGTAGTTTGGGAGAAAAAGAGAGAAGTCCTGTTCCACCAATGGTCTTTTGCTGGTAGGGACCAATATGTTTTCAGGAACAACTTGTAGAAAGGTGTGTGGTCACGAAGCAGATTGCTACATGGGCGCTAATTGTTGCGTGTGTTGTGTGTTTGCGCAGATTACTCACATGTGTGTATGTGTGTTAAACTAAACATGAGAATATGAAACTTGATTTCAGTCTGAACATGAGAATGTTTAATATGAAATTGATTATCAGTCTGCATTTTTTCCCCCAGATCACTGTGCAAACATGATGTCTTGTTTTGACTGCACTTTGTGGTCTCCGTTTGAATTTATTAGGAGTTGAATTTGTTTTGTGTTTGCGTGTAATCTTTAACTTGATTGAATTAAAATGAAAATTGGTGAATTTTTTTTGTGTGTTGTAGTTGTGCAGGAACTGTGTATGAATGTATCAACACTTAGAAAAACACTTGTATTTATTTCTCTTATCATTCACCAATGTACTCATGTCACTTTCTTTTTTTTTTTTGTCATGTGTGTTTGTCTGTCTGTCTTCTCTCAATCACAAATATCACTCTGTTTCACCATGCTCCAGTCACATAGACACTGCACATACATATACCTACATGCAGTCTATGCAATCACAGGTGATTCTTTGATTGAGTATGTATGATGTATTATATTTGGCAGAGAGAGAGAGAGAGCGTGGAGAGAGAGTGAGAGAGGAGAGAAGAAACAGTATAAGTAGATAAAAATCCAAACAAATAAGATAAAATTTCCCTATTTTCAGCTTTAATTGCACATTTCAGGAGTCACAGACTGTAAAGTCAAAACACTGGTCTTCTCCACCTCAGTCCCTGAGCACTCAAATCGCAAATGTAGGAGCGGGAGAAAGGCACATTGATCAAATTGTTTGAAACTTTAAAAATAAATCATTGAGAATAAAACTATCGCAACATTAGGAAGCATTCAAATTAGGGTAGGGGTGGGGGCAAAGGATATACAAATGTGATGAGAGAGAGGGGGGCAAGTGGGGAGGGGGGAGGTGTCCGATTTCGGAGAATGGAAGATAAAGAAAAACTTCACCAGGTGCTGTTAATGGGAATGAGTAAAGGAGACCACGCAGGAGTTACTATTAGCAAACTGTTTTACTTTGTTGTTAAATGAACTATACGTCAATGTGCCCTCGTCACAAACGCCCAAAGACACAAGCGCGTGCATAGTACAAACACACACACACACACCAACACACACACACAACACACAACACACGCACAACATAATCAGGATGGGGGTGATGTAGGAAATGTGAGTTAAGGGGAAAGGGAGGGGGGAGGGGCAGAAAGGGGTTGAAGGATGGAGAAAGAGAGAGACAGACAGACAGAGAGGCCGAGAGAGAGAGGGACAGATAGACACACAGACAGGCAGCCAGCAGCCAGACTAGAAACGGAGTTATAGGGATAGGGAAAGAAAGAAACAGAGAGGCTCTGGGAGAGAGAGAGGGACTGATAGACACACAGACAGGCAGCAGCCAGCCAGACAGAAACAGAGATATAGGGTTAGACAGGAAGAAACAGAGAGGAGGAAAGATGATTAGAGCTTGGGTGAGTTTAGAGGGGAAAAGGAAATAGAAGGCAGAAAACGTTGAACGGGGGTGGGGGGTGAGTGCTGGGGGCGGGGGGGGGTAAGTGGATGTGTACATTGGAGGGGAGGGGAGGGGGTTCAATAAGGGGGAAGTGAGGGAAGGGAAGTTAAGAAGATATGGGGATGGCGGGAAGGGTTGCGGGGGAGGAGCAGAGTCGATAGAGGCGATTGAGAGACAGGGGGAAGGAACTAGGAGGAGAAGAAGGGATTGGGAGAAAACGTGGTGAGATGAGAGAATAAGATATTCCCTAACGTAACTTCCAACATCTACGTGTATCATGTACTTCATTCATCTACCACCATCTCGTCAAACTTCACTATAATGCATCTGAGTAGACACCAATTATTACATTTTTAGTACACTCTTATTGGTTTTTGCATGCACTCAAGACGCTCGCGTGCTGGAACAACCACACACACACACACAACACACACACACACACACACACACACATCACACAGTTTATATATATATGGTTAAAGTCAAGGTTTAAAATTTGATCTACATCGTTGTTTTCATGAAACCACCGGGGGGCATGTGGTTTGCAACGTAGGAGTGGTGGGTCTGTGCTGCTGGTGTTTTATAACTGTTGTGTTGTCTGTCATCACGTGCGGTTGTGTGTCTGTCTATTGCTTCTGTTGTTTTTCCTGTGTTTTCTGATTTTGTTCATCCGATAGGAATTTCCTCTTGTGCCTGCAGTTGTTAACCATTTTTTATTCTGGTGTTTAAAGTTGCCATTTGTGGTTTGCATAGTACTTATGTAACTTTTCTGTTTGAGATAGGTTACATTCTTTTTGAAATATTGTTATTATGTGTGCTCTTTTTATGATTGTCCAGGATATATTGATAGTCTATTGTTTTCTTCTTTGAGTCCAGATGTATTTTACTCAATTTTGTTTGGTTTTGTATCTTTCTTTAGTTAATTGGATGTTTGTGTTGGCAATCTAGTTTTAATTTTGGTTTTCAGTAATTATCTAATATGTTTCTCTTTTTCTCTGATGTTACGTGGCTTGGGTACAATATGTTGTTGTAGAGGCATTTGTTGTCAGGGGACTTTTATTTCTTGCTGCCAGTTGCAAGATTTCCTTTCATCACCCTCTTTTTTCCTCTATATGCTTTTCATTTTGTTTGGTTTTAGGAAGAGAGATTTTTACAAAGTTTCTGGTGGTGTGTAGCGAAGTCTTTTAACGAGGGATGTATGACTGGTGAGTTGATTTTAATGTGGTGGACAGCTCCCTGATATGGGCCCTTAGTGGTTCGGTGGGCTATAAGCAACATTATCTTATTCTTATCTTTTCATTTTGTTGGGTGCAATCAGATGATGTTTTTTAAGGATTGGGCATACATGAGTTATGATAATTGATGTTGCTTTTGTTATTATCCTTGGATAAATTTGTGCTCTTTTGGAATGTTGATGTTAGATTCTAACGATTCTTTCCAATATTTGTTTGTACTTTCCGTCATATGTTGGGGGGTTGAACCGGAACGTCCACTAGTCGAGGGTTCCTAGTCGAGGGTTCATGTCCGGGGTTAGGGTTTGAGGTAAGGGTTTGGGTTAGGGTTTGATACTATACCTCGGACTAGTAAACCTTGGGACTAGTGAACCCTCGGGGGATAGTGAACCCTACCCATTTGGATATATGATCTTCCTTTACCTGTTCTTCATTGTGTCTGACTGTCATTATATGGGTGTTATGTAGTTTGTAGTTGTAGTACTTTTGTGTAACGCTTCTGTATATCAGCTGCAGCGTTATTGAATGCTGTTTCAATACATGATAGGTTAGATAATCTCTTATTTCTGATCTGGGTATTGTTTTTAGTATGGAAGGTGGATGGGGTTTTTTTTATATTTACATAGACAGGTATGTCATTTGGTTTTTTTTTGGCATGGTTTATATATGTGCTGGTTGAGGTTCTAACGTTATTTCTAGGTTAGTTCACTCATCTTTTTTATTTGCTTCAGTAGTGATTTTTAGGTTTTGGTTTGTGGAAGATTTTACACTTGTTCTTTTTTCATTATGTTATATATTATTTATATATTTTTATAATATATATTTATACTATTTATATTATCATTTATATATATATATTATATATATATATATATATATATAAAAGCAAGTTAAAATCAAGCTGCTAAAAACATTTCTACAAATATGTTTCACGCATGTGCAGTCGTCAGGATGTGATGAGCTAGCTATTAGCATGCCAAGTATATATATAGTTGTATATACACAATTTTCTTTTAAAGACATGCAAATATATGTGTTGCTTGTGGCTTTTTAGTGTGATATTTGCTAATTTGATGTGTAAAGGATTAATGCGTTATTGTTTTTTCTTATTTGGTAGATTTTCATGTTTATGTATATATTTCATAGTTTTGATCCTCATTGATTTATATTATGTATAGTTTTTTACCATTTTCCCTATAGCAATGATTTATCTTAAACACTTGTACACACTCATGCAAAAACGACCAAACACAGTTACGTTATGTCAAACTTTTACAGCAGTCAACTCCCCCCACTCTTCCCATCCCTTCCCTTTTCCCCTCCCTTTCCCACTGTCTAATATCACTTTTAGTGAACAGACGTTAAATATACAACAACAACAACAACAACAACAACAACACACAAACACACACACACACCCACACCACACACACAAGCAATACGCACAATTCTCAAACACACAAACACACACACAAAACTCACTCACACAAAACCCACCAACACACACACACCACAACACACCCACACACACACAAACACACACACCACACAGCAAACCTTCCAACGACTTGACTTTGATAGCAGCCCTTTTAATATAGGTGATGTTGTTTCAGTTGTGTGTGTGTGTTGTGTGTGTTATGTGTGTGTTGTCGTGTGTTGTCGTGTGTGTTGTTTGTCGTGTCGTTGTCGTTAGTGTTGTGTGCTGTGTTGTCGTTGATTGTGTTGTCGTGTGTTGTTGTCATGTGTGTCATGTGTTGGTTTTTTTGCCCCCTAAAATGTGGTGTCGTGTGTGGTGTCGTGTGTTGTCATGTGTTGTCGTCGTTATGTGTTGTGTTGTGTGTTGTCGTGTGTTGTGTGTCGCTGTGTTGTCGTGGGTGTTGTGTGTGTGTTGTTGTGTGTTGTGTGGTGTCGTAGTGTTGGTTGTTGTTGTCGTGTGTGTTGTCGTGTGTTGTCGTGTGTGTTGGATTGTTTGTGTGTCTGATTTCATTCAAACACACTGAGGGTCTGTTACCGCCACCTGTCCTCCTCTCCTCACACCTCCCAATACGCACGCACACATACACAAGGTCAATATGTGAACGAGGGCATATTTGCATGGAACTGTTCGATCAGATGTCTTGACTGGCGGGCAGCCTCCTGCAGTGATTTTGTTTTAGTCTGGTCTAGAAATAATCTTTCCTTGTTTTAAGGTGTGTGTGTGTGTTTGAGTGAGTGCATTCTTATCTGTGGTGTCGTGTGTGTGTTGTGTGTTGTGTGTGTGGTTGTGTACTCTGTGGTGTTATTAAACGACCTTTGCAACGAGAGTCAGCCCAGCTGGCAGATGATAGGTGGCCTGGGAAAAGGGCTGGAAAGCGGAGTCAAGCAACAGCTCAAGTCAGGCCGTACAGTCGGCGTCTGTCTGGAGAGGCTGGGTCTGGGCTCTGTGGGAGAGTCCAGGGGGTCAGAGGAGCTTCTGTGTTGAGCCGTGGCCTGACCTGACCCTGACGATGGCTTAGCACGGGCCAGCATCTCAGGCACAGTGGCTCCAGCGCGTCTGGATCTCCTGCAGAGTGCACCGCAGATACTCCACGATGCAGGCCAGGACTCGTTGGGTTCCCTCTTCAAGCCCCTGGGTCTCTGTACTTCCTCCATTGCCATCCTTGCATTCGCCTGTGAAAGCCCAGCCTGTCGCTTTTATACCATCGGAACGGGCCACGGCGTTGCTGAGCTGCGCCGAAAAGAAAAAAAAAAATCAACCAATGCGTTCACGCTGTGGGGCAACCCTTCGAGCGACACATCGAGTCACAGTGTGAGCAGATGGGGGGAGGGTGGGGGCGGTGTGGGAAGATGGGGGGCGGGTGGGGGCGGGGGGGGGGGGCGGGGGGGGGCGGGTGGGGGGGGGGGGGGGGGGGGGCTGGAGTCACTGATTTTTGTTTTATTTGTCTTATACCAAATTACAGAAAGTTCAGTATACACGTAGGTCAGTATAGGCAAAATTGGTCACCAGCCATTTATTCTAATGATGGATATGAATATCATGTGGTCACCAACATTCATTCTAATGCGAGATTTGAATTCTCCCATGGCTACCAGCCAGTCAAATGAGGGTTATGATAATCAGTGTGTTAGAAATGTGTTCTCAGAATGAGAAAAGAGACATGGCAATTTCTTTGACGCAAAGATGTTTTCGCGAGTGTTTCATGAAATTGGGTAGGGGATTTCCCCGATTCTCTATCATAAAACTTCGCTTAGGGAAAGAATATCAATCCATAGGAGTTACTCTGTCTTTGTGCAAAAGTGAAATTGAAAACAGGTCATGTCTTATTCAGATGTGAAGTTTCAAGCAACTTTTAGGACCATGAGATGTGACATTCATCCAACAAAGAAGAAACAATCATGGATAAAGAGGGCAGGCAGAAAGACATGTTATGGTGCCGTGATGACAAACACGTGTTACAGTTATAACATTTTCTGTACAATACATAAACCACGAAGGAATAGCTTGAACACCTTGTTTTGCACTCTATTCGGGGTGGTGGACTTGAAGCAAATATGTTTATGTTTACTCAGGAGGACTTCGAGTTGGATGTTGGAGTGGCTTCTCTCTCTTCTCCTCTCTCTCTCTCTCTCTCTCTCTCTTCTCTCTCTCTTCTGTCTTCTTTCCATCCTCAGCTGCAGACTATGACATGAATGAAAGATCATTTAATGCCAGCTAGTTGTGTCCTCTTGAAGACTTGCAGTTGGTGCTCTCTCTGATTTGTAAGATAGGCACCTCAGTTGGCAGCCCCTTGTATCATGGTTCAGTTGAATTACAGTTTGTTTTCGATTATCAATCTATAGTAGCATAGTCACATCACTAAGGAGGGTTGTCTTCCTTTGTGGGGAGGGGCAGAGGGGGAGGTGGGATTGGCTTTCCACCTGAGACAAGGTTTTAAAGGGTCTACTTACAGAAAACTTAAAGTTACTCACTATACCTGTCATTCCCCCTTTACGTTCTCCTCTTTCTCTCTCTCTCTCTCTCTCTCTCTTCTCTCTCTCTCTCTCTCTCTCTTCTCTCTGTTTTCTCACACACAACACAACACACACCACACACACACACACACACACCACACACACACACAAGCGCCTATGAGCACCAAAAACGCACAATATTCTAAGATAAGGAAAGACAAATAGTAAGGGAGGTAATTCAGTAAAGCAGCTAATAGTAACCAGGTGGTCAGGAGTGCAAGGGGTGGGGGTGGGGGAGGTCTATAAAGTGCCAATGCTGTTTATCCACTGAACCCACAGACCTGTCCACAGAGTCCATCGCAGTTTACACTTTTCTTTTCCTCCCAGGGATAGATTTCCACACGGATAAACATGTTTTGTAACAGAATTCACCCCTAACGAAATTTTCATCGCAGGACGTTTTGAGATTTTATAGAATACTTTATAATTAAAACCAGCAATTCACTTACACTGAAATGAAAATCACAAAAGTACAACAGTTCTGATATTCACAGTATCTTTAAAGATACAATTACAGCCATGAATAAGCATACAAATGACCAAGAGACACATTTGTGGTATGTCATACAGAATATTATTGGAAAAGATAACAACTTTTCATCCCCAAGTGACTTGCTAAGATTGATGTGGTTCTGTTTACCCGGGAAGTCCCACCAAACTCCTCCTCTCTCTCTCTTCTCTTCTCTCTCTCTCTCTCTCTCTTCTCTCTCTCTTCTCTCTCTCTCTTCTGAATTGATTTGCCAGAATGATGAAAATAGTATGTTACGCTTTCAAAAATGTTACAGTTTTTTGCAGTACTCCAAAATATGGGGAAAATTGAACATAACGAAAATTCTTGTCTCTAGGATCTACAGTTATATAAATCTGACTCAGACATTGTTCAACCATAATGCCTCAACACGGGACAAATTATTATGTATACGAAGAAAATTTACCCACCATTTACAGAAGAATATATCACCGTATTTCAATTTTTAAAAGGGTTCTTAGAAGTTTTAATTTTTGCTCCTAATGAGATGTTAATGGCATAATTAAGGGCCGGAATATTTTTTTGAACGGTAATTTTGCATATCAACGTGTTTTAAAAAGGATATTTTGGAGGCCGTTTTGGGGAATGGTCTGTAGAATCATCTGTTACACATGTTAGTTGAAAAATAAGATACTTTTGTTTCTCTCTCCTCTCTCCTTTTTCCACAATTGGTCTTATGCATTTGCAGTGCTTATTGCATTTTAGCTGTCAATTCTGACTCTGATCTGTCTGAATTAATGTTATACATGATGGGAGGCTTATGCCAAGAGTCTTCTTTACATATTTCAGTTTAATTTACCCAAAAATGCATCCGAAATACGAAGGCCAATTGTCCTAGGCAGATGTATCGGGGGGGAAAATGCTGTGGCCGTTGAAGGGAAGGATCAGGAGG
Organism: Conus ventricosus; assembly: GCA_018398815.1. Lineage (NCBI taxonomy): Eukaryota > Metazoa > Mollusca > Gastropoda > Neogastropoda > Conidae > Conus > Conus ventricosus. The sequence goes on along the minus strand of JAFLJL010014404.1, from coordinate 352,830 downwards.
GAAGGTGAAGGAGGTTGCAGCTGATTGTCTTCTCTCTATTGTGGTGTGGGTTACATACCCTGCCAGCCCACACTTCGTTGACACGATACGTTTGTTATTACCAGTCGAATGTCAATACCGCCGTTGACACTAATGAAGCGTTGTCCTTTCTCGTGACCACTACGCCAGCCTCATGTCTCCAGCGGTATATAAAGCCGCCTCCTCGCCACAGAGGATTACAGGATCATCGACGCGCAGGCGTCAAAGAATGATGGAGAGAGCTTCCGCATAGACAGGGCCGTCAGGGAAAGACTTGAGGAAGGGAGCTGAACCGGTGGAGAAAGAAAGGGAAGGACCAGACCAGAACGGCAGTGGGCAAGAGAAGCACTGCTGCTGTGCTGTGGGATGCTGCAGGCTCCCATCTATCCAGCGACCTGGACCGGAGCCCCACTCCCTCACTCCACCTCTTCTCCAACGCTTCAAGTGGACTGGGAGCAGGCAACGCTTGGAAGAGCTCGATGGCCAGATTCTGAGGAACGAGAAGAGAGGAATGCGGTTTCAATGACTCCAGCCTTTAAATGAGGCTGGCCTGGAAGGAATTGCCACCGTCGGAGCACGTGCCTCTTGCACGTAGTCCAGGCTGGTTGTGAGCTGGGCTCCAGCTTTTCTTTCCTGGCCTTTTCAGCGCACCCTACTTTTCACAGTGGAGGCTGCTCTGTCTCGTTGTTGCATTTTTTTTTTTAATACTTATTTTGACAGAAATGATTGCTCCTCACCACAACACCACACACACACAGAGGCACGCGCGCGCGCGCGCACTCACATGCACACAGAAACACACACGCACGCACACACGGAAACACATCACACAACACCACAACACACACTCACACCACACACATGAACGCGTATACAAATGCACGCAGTCACTTAAACAATACATAAATTATCCCAACACGGGGGTACGCATGTGTGCACATCAGACACAACGATGCGCACCACCCGAGACACAAAAACCAAACGCACATTGCGCGCACAAGACCTACCCTGCCGGGACCCCTCATCTGATAAATAGGAGATTGTCTGCTCCATTGGTCCTTATGTGATTATTTTATTTATTGAAGATTCATGTTTTTCTGTTTTTCTTGTTTCCGTGCATGTCACTATGTGGTGGTTTTTGACTGGTCAGTTATGAACCGTTAGTTACTTTGCTGTTGTTCGCTCCCAGGCTAGTTAGGTTCTCAGTAAGTTAGACATTGCTTGTTTCCTGCTTGGTCATTCTGTGGTTTGATTTATTGTAAAAGAAATGTGAAGTGGTGTGTGGTTTTCCATTTGAATGACATGATAGTTATTCTATGTGTCTGTAATTGTAATTAAAAGGTTTACTATCCTGTTTTTGCACATGGAAATTTTTTGAGATGTCTCTTTTTCGTTACTTTATTTCATTTATTGATTTGATTTGCATGTGATGCTTTGAAGAGTATACTCTGGCACAAAGACGAGAAACAAGGTTTCAAGGTGCAAGAACTCTATCGGCTAGTCAGAAGCCAAATTTCGAAAACAAATCAACAACACACACACACACACACACACCACACACACACAAACACCACACACACACACACACACCCACACACAACACCACAACACACACCCGCACAGGAACGACCTCATAACTTACACTTCCTACACATCTTCCTTTTTATTCATTCATTCATTATTCATTCATACATTCGCATAGTCATCATTCCTTCTTCCTTCCTTCCTTCCTTGTAGAGAGAGGGGATGAGGAAGGGAAGAGGGAGAGTGGGTGATGTGGAGCGGTAGGGGGTTGCCTGCCGTACCAAGACGCGGGGTGGAATGGTGCGTTTGATTGGGTA